>APFE031255014.1:103058-160916 GCA_000404065.3 Pinus taeda | reverse complement strand
ATGCCATTTATCTTAGCTTCTGTTAGCTTTTGTGAGACTGACATTTGTTGCACTTGGTCTTGTAATTTTGATATATCATGTAACATTTCTTCCTCTTCTTCATGAGTCATGCTACTGCTTGCAAGTTTCTTACTAGGTGTTTGCATTTTCTTTCCTCAGGGCATCAGTTACCAATAATAATGCTCTACTATGCCTTTTGAATTCTTCAAAATAAATTTTCAAACCAAGCTTAAGTAAAAATTTAAAAGAATCTACACACCTTTTTTCACTTTGTAGGAGCTCGATATTGCCTCTGATGTATCTTTGTACTTTCGGATCATCCAATTCTAAAATTGCAACTAGCAGTAGCCCTATGCATCCTCTTTCCAATGCCACCAGTCTAATCAAATTGGATTCTCCAAGGAAGAGTTATGCGAAATCTCCCACAGTGAACTGATTATAGACTAGTTCAGTAGAGCGAACTTGTATGATGTGCCATGAGTCACTGTTTCGATTTTCTGCTCTGAAAAATATATACAAGAAACTACAGTCTATCCTATTTTTGTACCTTCTTATGAAATTTTAATCTGATGCTCAGAGAGAAAGTTATGATGATTTTCCCTAGGTCACCTATTTGCAATGTAATTCAGGAGTCTGCAAAAAGACCCACTGCCTCAGATCATATCTCCGCAAATATAGTGCTAAAAGCTCTAAAATTTGTACCCGAGGTTCAACACGATTTCTTGTCAAATGGGTTTTTCTTTTAGCTTCTGAAACATTGCAGAAAAAAAGTTATGGGGAAAATGCCATGATGGCCTATTTGGAGCAGCAAAACCCTAGAATCCAAAGCTCTGATACCAAATGTTATGAAACTAGCTCAAGAAAAGATAGAAAATATAGATCAATGCCTTAGAATTCAGCCTCTTCGAGGGGGTAACCTCCTTTACTTTACATAAATGAACAATTCTTGGATGATTCAAATGACAAAACCTCCTTTCTATATATAGGAGTCTAAGGAGTCATAATATAACCCAGCTGACCTAACAATAATAATATAAAGCGACAAAAATAAAAATAGAGGGATTCTATGGGGCACAATAATAACAATATTGGGATAATAGGGGCACAACAATATTAATAAGGGGTACAACTACAATAGTAATGGTGTAATCACTAGTATTATAGGGACCCAACACTTACTTATTCTACCAATCAATTATAGTTAGCTTTGCATAAAGTGATATTCTTACTTTTGTTTAATTAACATATATAATCACATACATTCGCACATCACATAAACACTGTAAAATAAACCCAGATCACAATATAATCAAATGCATTAACAGAGACTAAATACATAGTAATTGCAGAATATTTCTCTTTATTCATATCATCCAGTTTAATAAAGACTTTATCCACCCTGTGGACATAGCTACAGGGATCCATGCATTCAGCTGCGGACTTATACTGTAGGCCTTTGCACACTCAGCTACAGAGCCTCTACCTACCCTAAGACGTGAAGACACTTAGATTACTTCAATACTTCCTCTTCGCCCTTAATTGTTCTAACTACTTAGAGCTTACTTACTTATCTCCTTTTTATACGATCCCATGGTCTGTAGACCATGGGTAGGTCTATATAGATGACTTGACACTTTACGAAATAAGGGTAGACAACCCTTTATGACTCTTGACACCTTCACTCTCTTTACAACTTTATTACAAAATTGTCCCAAAACATGAGCTTTTAGCCCCAAAAATGCTCTTGGGGGGACCCATTCCCAACACTATCTCATCTAGGGCTTCATCAAATCTATCACAAGTGCTTGAACATCTTTATTTTGACCATTCTAGGGTTTCTAGATTTCATATCTCAAAACTTTTCCATAAACTAAGGTTTCTCTCAAACCCTCACTTCATGATATCCATCAAACCCTAATACACAATTTGCCTAAGGTTTTCTTCAAACCCTAAAATTGTTTTAGGTCCCCTCTATATTTTTTTTCTTCAATCAAAGGTGTCTTCATGGGGGGTGATCTCCATGACTTTTCTTTAGACCAAATCTTATACCATGTTATTTTTTCATAGGACTATATTGTTCTTTTCTTTGATAATTGATTTTCTTCATTAACACATTAAATTCACCCCATAACATCATAACATTATTCATATTTACATCATTATTCAACAACATATGTAACTATGTAGAAATAATAATATCATCATCATCAATGCATCAGAACATAAAGGCACAATATAAGAAAAGAATTCACACATGGAGACACTACGCTTGGTTAGAGACCAGGGGAAAACCCACTATGGGAAAACCCTTGCAAATTCTTCTTCTTAGATTGTCATCAGAAAATTCATCAAAAGAGAGTACAATTATTCATATCTTCATCTATGGAACTAACTAGCAAAAACAACTAAAATATCCATAAGTTAACCCAATAAATATTATACTCATAAATATGATTCTGAAGTCTATATTAATGAACATTAAATATCTGTAGTCAATTACTGAACTTTGCGGTCACTGAGCAAAATCTTAGGAAGACTGAGATTTCATCTTTTAGGTCCTATTCGCATGGAGGAGGTGTCATGCAAGAAATTGGGGTCAGATTTGGATTGTCGAAACCCTAAACCCCAAGTCGCATGGATGTAGATGTGTTCGTGTGAATGGAAGGTTCTAGCCACACGGATGAGCTTTTGTGCATGCGACTATGGTCAAATCCTTCTTGTGTTGTGCCTCTGACTGAGACCCAAAACTCTAAATTAGAGGTGAGATTCAGTCACTACAATTTCACCTCAAAGTGAACCTAATCCTCCGTGGACAAGCCTCAGATCTGTGTGAGCAAAAAACCAAGATAGAAGAGTGTCTCATCATTGTGTCTAAATGAGGTAGATGGAACTTTTATTTATATCCTTTCAAGGCAGTCCACTTTTATTTAGGGCTAACCTTATCAAATATGCACATGAGGGATTTTCTTCATAAGTACACTTTCCCTTATCTGATTTGAGTGATGTTTAGGTTGATTTTGGTCCTCTTGAAAACATGAATTCAATGAAATCATTATCTCCATAAAGTGAGTTTCCAAAGTTTAATTTTACCATAGTTTCATATTTTAACATTAATAGACGCAGTTCTAGTGCACTCTATTATATTAGATGGTCCTATATACCATAAGAATATGTGTTAGACACATCCTATAACTTAGCGCTCTTTTTGGTCCCAATTGACCCTTGTGTTGCAACTTGTATTTTGAGTGTCACAATGTGGCATTTCAATTGTTAGACTTAGAAATAAGTGTTGCTTTGATGGAATTTCAAGGTGTGATGTTGTTCATGAGTCCTATCCACCCCCTTGGCTTGTATTGATTCCATTCATGTGTGTGATCCATGTTTGATGCTTGTTCGAATGATTTTCCGTTTCTTAATCTAATGGTCCCACACTTATCCATTTTGGATCTCTTCTTGGTCCTCTTGCCCAGTGAAAGTTGTGAATACATGAACCCTCTTGTTAGGTGATGGGAAGAGATTATACATGAGCCTCATTGATGAGATATTTACCTCCCATACTTGTGCAATGAATCCTCTTCAAGGTCATCTCCTATGATTGCACATTGAAAACCTTCAAATCATAGTCACCTAACCCTTCTTTATTGTACTAACTCACTTCACTGAGTTTTGAGCATTCTGCTTATATATCATATGGATTACTTCTAGTAGCCCTCTGCAAAAGAAAAATACACCATAAAAAGTCTCTTCCCTCTCAAAGTGCATTAAGCCTCTTCCTGAGTAAAGTGACTTGCCTTCTGCTACTTACCTTAGCCAACTATGTATTTTTCCTCTTCTAGTAAGCCTCCTTGAGTGCAAGGTGCATTTCTAGTGGTCAAAAAACCATTGTAGAAGAAAATTAGACTAGCATAGGGTGTAGGGTAAATTTCTAGTGGAAAATTAACCACTACTAAAGAAAATTGCGCTAGCTTGAAAGCCTCCCTCTCAAGTACAATGCATTACATAGTTACAATGCCCAATCCTGCCCTCATTGTTGACTGCAACCCCTCAGTACACCCAAGGCTTTCTCTTCTTACCTCCCTTGGCATAGGGAACATTTCTAGTGGACAATCAATCACCACTGAAGAAAATTGCACCGTCCCTTAACCCTGCCTCTAAGTTATAGTGCATGGCATAGTTTTATTTAGCAAGCCATAAAACCTTGTCCACTAGACTCCCTCACTGTGCCAAGACTAAGAATTTCCCTACCTCATGAGAACATGTAGCATTTCTATTCCATATTCAAGGCCTCCCTCAGTCACTATGAAGCTCAATTTTGCTATTACTATCTCTTACTCCCTTGAGCTTGGCGATGGCGTAGTTTCAGTCAACAAGCTCATCACACTACCTCTTGCTCTTTCCCATTATGTTGGACCCTAAAGCGTCCCTCCTCATAGTGCATGGAATAATTATAGTGATCAATTGTGCTCTCCTCAGCCATTGTTGAGATCAGTTGTACCATGCTCATCAATCCCTTCCTTCGTAGTCCTTTCATAGGCCTATGACAAGCAACTTCTTCCTTGAGCAAGGTAGAGATAGAATAGATGATTTCAATATTGAATTTTCCTTTTCATGATTAAATTTCATTGGTATGTGTACCTCCTCAACAAGGCAAGGTGATGCTCAGGGAAGATGTCATTGAGGAGTAACAAAGAAGCACTTTCAAAGAAGAAGAAAAAAGAAGAACCATCATGAAGGCATGGAGAGATCCTGAACCAGGATAGATAGAAGACATTTCATGATGAATTAGAAGGTCCTGATGTTGATCCATGACCATTTGGAGGGTGAGGATAAAGAAAAAATCAAATCTTTCATGAAGATTGAATAAAAAACAACAAGGAGAGAAACTTTGCATTGCCACAACATCATGAAGTTCCATGTTATCATTCCCAAGTTATGACTTGTAAAAGTGTCATCATAATTTCATATGTGTCCATGTGTATTTCCACATCATTTGTGGATCGTAGTTATTGTATTCTAAAAAAATTACAAAATGTAAAATAGGTGGAAGTCCAAGAGTCATATGCAGAATATGTAAAGTCACAAGTGGACAAAAGGGTCTTATAGAAGTTCAAAGGTCATTTAGGAGTCCAAGAGTCATAGGGGATATGAAAGGTCATTCCCTTTGTTAGAAAAAAAACCTCATAACTCAATAAAAAGGATTTTGGAGGTTTAGAATTTCGAGCGGCTAGCCTTGGCTTCTTCATCTTGGAATATGAGAGAATATCATTGTTTTGGAGAAGCAATGAGTGACTTAATGTTCCATTGTTGGATCTAGTGACTCACCATTTTAATTGCGTACTTGGATATTTCACTTAATAATCAGAAGCTCGCTGAGCCAACACATTTTCATGCATGTATCGTGAATATTTTAAGAATAATATTTGGATGTTTGTAGTGTATTTTATGTACATATGTACTAAAGAAACTGAAATACTTCATTGGATTTGGTGGTTATCTTGTTGAATGTGTGTTTTATTTGTTGTAATGATAATTGTGTCTATGTGAACTATTTCAGTAGATAACTAACAAATGTTTTGTTGATCTCATGTACCTCTCTTAGGATAGTACTATTACTTTCCTTCTAGAGGTTCACTCTTGATTTCCCTTTCATGAAAGGCTCCTTTTACACATTGAAAATGGTGTTCCACAATGGAAACTTTCTTGTTTATTCAAAGGTTATGTGTATAATCTCTTATGTTATCCATCGAAACCAAGGAAAACTTTTGTGTTATGGTGGTCGGGTCGATAATTTAGATGGGGCTCCTACTACAAACATTGTGAGGTCTAATTGGGGCTTCACATCTGGGACACCCCCTATATGTTAGCAGTATCCAACACCATCAACATTCTGGCACTAGAAGGAGGGACAAATGACAAGTTGTGTCTGTTGAGTCTATTTTGAACCTATTATCTTAAATGGATCTTCCTAAAATCATACTCCCAAGATGTTTTTCCAATAGATCCATTTGTAAAATTTTAATCCTCAATGAACTCAATTATAACTTGTATCAATTATAGTTTGATGGTGAGGGTGATACATCCATATTCAAGCATATCTTTTAGTTTTTCAAGTTTTTTTTAATCTTATGAAATCGATTGTGAATATCTTGCTTGTGTGCTTATCTTCATCACTCTTGAAGGCCAAGTTAACCAATGTTTTCATAACCTACCTCTTGCTTCCATTCACTCATTTAAACAATTCCTCAAGGATATTCATCAATCCTCTGATAGGTATGATTACTAAGATGTTTATAAATAGATAAATAAACTTAGAA
The DNA here is from genome assembly GCA_000404065.3 of Pinus taeda. Taxonomy (NCBI): domain Eukaryota; kingdom Viridiplantae; phylum Streptophyta; class Pinopsida; order Pinales; family Pinaceae; genus Pinus; species Pinus taeda. The sequence continues at coordinate 154,602 of APFE031255014.1, read as the reverse complement.
TGAAGCTTGATGAAATAATAAAGGATTTTTCTAATAGATTCCTTCACCTATGTTATGATTTTCCTAAAGAAGATGTGGATTGCTATTTGTTTAAAGAAAAGTTTCAATTTTTGGTTCATATCTGCTTGAAACATTTTGAATCTAAACCTTTGGATGATCCTTCTATCTCAACTTTTACAAACGAAGAGAGACTTCTAATTTCAGAGGAGGAACCTACTACTCATTTTTTTCCTTTTCGTCGTCCTTTCTCAGTACCAATTTGGGCGCCTTCTTGTGATATGATGGAGTTGGGAAATTTGGAAAACAAATTCATGTTCCATCTCTTCAATCTTCATCCACCCTCCATGATCTAGATCCGATGGTGAAAAAATTGGAATGGGTGATGGAGCCTAGGGTGAATATTAATCTCTTGCCTATTCAAGATAATAATAACTCATAACTTAAACCTTTAATATTATTTAATTGAACGCATGACCTCTTCAAGGGATTCTTCTTGCCCTCTATCATCCTATCGTTATAGTCCCTTGTCTCTTTATATGCTTGATCAACCTCTTTCAAACTCTTCTCGTTTTTAGTTTTCCAATCAAAGAAATTAACAAGTGCAAGGTAGTTACATTTCATAGGTAGAGGAGAAAAAAGGTGAATATTCTTTCAATCTTTATTCTCTTTTTCAAAGTCCCCAGTGTAAAGATGGTGTTTCTCCATTCTTGGCTAATATTGAATCTAGTAATATCGATATTCAATAAAATGAAATAAATTTTCTTAATCAATCAAGTAAACTCTTGAGAAAGCATCATTTTGATGATGAAAAATCCATTTATGTATGTGATGATGTATTCCCAAGTGCACCAAATGAATTTTCAGTTTCTCAAGAATATTTTGATTTGAAATATTCAAATCTAGAATCTGATTTGGTCAAAGAAGTTTTTATTATCGAAACTTCTTCTCTAATTCACTATCCCTTGTGCCCCATTTTTTGTAATGCATTAATTTATGATGAGAATACTCCATGCTCTTCAAATTCATCATCTAACGGGAATATTTCTTAATTGACACAAGGTAGTGGGGTTGTACATGATGAAGAAAAGGGTAATAAGTTTACCAAGTACTCATTCCATTCCTTATCATTTCCAATCTTGCATGAAGATAATTCTTTTGTTTAGGTTACTCATGATATTGATCCAATATATCCATCCTTAGATGTTCAATTAGAAGAATATTATCACTTGGGTAATCTGTTTGTTAAGGCTTTCAAATTTGATCAAATCAATGATGTAGATGGTTTCCATATGGATAGTAGTGATTATGTTAATTTAACTAAAAGTAGTTGTCCACATGCACTTGCAATCTAACTCAATTCTCAAAATGTAGTTATCCAACTTTTCAAAGTTCTAGAACTTGTCAGGAACTTGGGGCACTTCAACTTCCATTCATGGTTATGTTATGTTCTCACAATCTTGGTGAGATCCCTGGACTAAGTAATAATCTATTTTTTCTCGAAAAATTATTCTCTTTGCATGGTTTCACTGGATGCAAACTCTTTGTTGAAGGATTTGTGGTATTTTGGATGCACTCTTTTTAATTTTCAAGATTCAGTTTTTGATTGGATCAAAGAGTTTGTTTCAATTAATTTATCTTCATGTAAATCCGTTGTATCAAAATTGGGTTTGGAGTGTATATCTTTCATGGATACACAAAGCTATGAAGTTGATCATTTTAAATATTACCATTTGCTGAAAGATTCATACCTATCAAATACATCTGAAAATAGTTAGCTCCTAGTTTTTCTTGTGAATGTTATAACGCTAATAATTTTCATCAGGGCACTAGATGTTCTCTTGAGTGTTAGTGAATGGTTGATTTATATGGTGAATCAAATTCATCTTTTTTAACCCATTATATCTTGACTGGTTCCATGTGTTTTATATGTCGGTATTCCTTTTCAATTCTTTCGTTGATTGTGGTATTGGTTTAGCTTGTAACAAGTTACAAGGAAATGGTTTTTCACATTCAACATGAGAGGAAGATGATTCTATGGATCAAAGCATGTGTAAATATATTCAAACTGATCTATCTTTTTTTTCTACTAACTGGGAATCTTATGCCTTAATTGGTCCATCTGATTATAATTATGGTCCTAATAAATTTCAATCAACTAATCATTTTCCCAACAATATATCCGATGACAATTATTATGCATCAAATAATTTTTATGGTTTATCATCTCACTATTCATATACTTGTCAAGTCGTTGAGGCACTTCAACCTTTTCTGATGGTTATGTCAGGCCCTCGCTATCATAACAAACCTTATGAATATGATTGGATTCATCTTCCCTTGCAAGATTCTCATCATGATTCCATGCCATTAAATTTATCCTTTTCTAAAGGATTTTAGGTTTTTCAAGAGGATAGTTTTGGATTTCATGATCCAATATATGATTGGTTCGAAGCATATTAGTTAGCAAGCCCTTATGCTAACAATAAGATTTTACCTTTCCTAATGTTTGCTAAGCAAAGAAACATAGATGAAGATGCATTCACAATAAGCTTTCGAGGTTTGTTTCATTGTTCTTCTAATTGAAAAGGTAAGGTTGTAGGTTGGTTAAGGATTGCACATATTTATACATCTATCAAATACCTTCTACCTTTTGAGTAAGATATTCAAGTTCTTATGTTTTAATTGCTTATATCTTTGTGATTGCAGGTCAGGAACAACTACAATGGTTACACTGGAAATTTCATTACACTTAGCCCTAACCTTCTAGTTGGTTAGGTTAGGAGTAAGTCTAGGTGCATTCTAGTTTCCTTAGTACACTCATCCTGCACTTTCTCTCTTTAGCCTTTCCATTGTTTTCTTATTTCTATCCTGCATGTTCCTTTTAGTTCAATTCTAAATTGGCTTTATTCTTTTGATCTTGTTTACTTATTTTTATTTTTTTTTTCTTTTGTGTTTTTTAAATAAGGTTCTGCATGAAAGATGTCATTTTGGCTCAAAATAGAATGTGGAAAAGATTGAAAAGGGAAATTGTGATGATGATAAATGCTTGGATAATATATCATCCTCTTCGCTATTTGGGTTTACATATCTTTTAGATCGAATGATGTTTGAATGGAAAATACGATCTATTTGAATGGAAATCCTTTAGTCAAACTATAAAGCATGTATCTATTCTCAGATATTCATTCTTTGACTCAGTATTAATTAAATGGTGTTTTTCTTGCCAATCCAATCAAATAGAGAAGGGAAAGGGGAAAATCAATAGCGAGAAAATAAATATCATAAGAATATATAGATAATTTGGGATCCCTCTTCCACCCATGTTACAAATGTTCAATAAATTCTTCAAGCATATCTTTAAGGTAAATAAATAAAAGGGTGCAAGACGAGAAAGGCTTCATGTGCAGATAGGTGAAGGAAGTAACTTCGTTGAGTAACTCAATGGGCTCACTGATAGCAAAGCAATGCTTGTGTTCTTGTAGTAACTCCATTGGGGTACTAAACAAGCCTGCTAACAGTGGATCAACACCAAAGATGAAAACTAAGACTTTGATTATCTTAAACTCTCAACTACATATTAGCCTTCTCTTAGACCAATTTTTTTTTATCTAGAAAGATTATTAATGTGTTTCACCAAAGAAAGGAATAGAGAAGACTATATCTAAAATAGAGTCAAATGTCAAAGCCAAGTCTACTAGTGTGTCTCCAAGTGTTGGCGTTGTGATCAATACCCTCCAAAATTTTGCCTATACTTGAATTTTGGAACCTACTGAAGATCTTACAATCTATCATTCCATAGTCACTTCATTGTCAGTTGATATTTTTTAAAGTGTATAAGCCTTCTTCTCAGATCGTAAGTATCAAAGTCACTTGCTCACACATGTTCAACCTTTGATGAATTCACAAGCACACCCATCTTCTGCAAGATTGAACTTGTATAGGACAATTTTTAAAGATAAGGATTGTGTAGTGTTTAGAAATAGAGCTTGCACAATGCTCATCTACAATGCTTGCGTAGTTACTATAGAAAGTGACTACATAACACATCAAGATAGTTCCTGTGTAATGTTCAACCTATGTCGACAATTAGTGTGCACTTTCCATTAATAGTCTCCCTCACTTTGGTTGCAATTGTACTTCTATTTCAGTGTTTTTTCTTAACTTTCCCTTTTGTGAACCTTTTCTTTCACAAGTGTTAATTTCATGTTTGAGGCTGTCATTTTTTATTTCTTTCATTTTAATAGGTGGCATTTTCATGTTATATTCACTCTAGCATGTGCCGCTTTCAATTTATTTAGCTTTTGCAAGTGTCATTTTCACGTTTTCTTACTATCACAAGTTTCACTTTTAGTTGTTTTCACTCATGTATGTGTCACATCTTTGTACATCACTAAAGGTAGCTCTAGCACACTCTTCTGTATTAGGTGATCCTACATACCATAAGAATATGCGCTAGCTTTAGTCCTACAACTTAGTGCACTTTTTGGTCGCAATCAACCCTTGTCTCACAACTTGTATTCTAATTGTTGCAATGTGGCGTTTCATGTCACACTTAGAAATAAGTGTCGCTTTGTTGTTGTTTCAAGGTATGATTGTTGTTCATGAGTCCTGTGAATCCCCCTGGCTTGCATTAATCGAATTCATGTGTGTGATCCATATTTGAGTTTTGTTTAGATAGTTTTCCATTTCTTACTATATTGGTCATACACCTAGCCAATTTGGAGCTCTTCTTGGACCTCTTGCAGAGTGCAAGTTGTGAATACATGAACCCTCTTATTAGGTGATGAGAACATCATATCCATGAGCATCATTGATGTGATATTTTCCTTCTAGACTTGTGAATTGATTCCTCTTTAAGGCCAACTCCTATGATTTTACATTAAAAACCTCCAAAGCATAGTCACCTAACCCTTATTGCTTGTACTGACTAGCAACACTTAGTTTTGGGAATTTTTCCTTGAATAATGCATGGAGTACCCTTAGTATCCCTTTGAAAAATCAATCTATGCTATAAAAGGTATCTTCCCTCTCATAGTTCATTAAACCTCTTCTTGGGAAAGTGACTTTCCTTTTGTTTCCCGCCTTACCCAACTATGCAATTTCCGCTTACAGTGGGACTTCCTAAGTGCAGGGTGAATTTCTAGTGGATAAACAGTCACTATAGAAGAAACTTACACTATAACATTTTGCAAGGTGCAAGTGGATAATAAGCCTCCGTGGAAGAAAACTACAATAGCCTAAAAGCCTCCATCTCAAGTATAGTGCATGGAGTAGTTACAATTCATAGTCTTGCCTTAACTATTGCCTGCAATCCCTCACTGCACTGAAGACTTGTTCTGCCTACCTCCCTTTCTGCAGGGCATAGTTCTAGTGGACAATCAATCACTGCTGAAGAAAACTTCACCCTCCCTTAAGTCTGCCTCTTAGTTATAGCACATGGAACAATTTTAGTCAGCCAGACATCAACCCTTGCCCACTAGAATCCCTCATTGTGCCAAGACTGGGTCCTTCCCTGCCTCCCTTAGTCACTGTGAATCTCAAATGTTCTATCATTTTCTCCTACTCCCTTGCACCTAGCGTGTGGTGCAGTTTCAGTCAACAAGATCATCACAATGTCTCTTATTCTTGCCCACTATGTTGGAACCTGAATAAACCCTCCTCATATTGCATGACATAGTTCTAGTGAGAAGTGGTTCTATCCTCAACCATTGTTGAGCTCAACTACACCATCCTCATCAATCCCTCCCTTCTCGGCCCTTTCATAGGTCGATCACAAGCAACTTATTCCATGAGAAAGTTATAGATAGAACATATGATTTCAATATTGATTTTTCCTTGTCATGAGTGAACTTCATTGACAGGTGTACCTCCTCATCAAAGCAAGGTGATGCTCAAGGGGGAGGAACAAAGAAGCACTTGCATAGAAGAAGCACAAATAAAAACCATCATGAAGAGATGGAGATATCCTGTACCAATATAGATTGAAGACATTTCATGATGAATTAGAAGGTCCCGATGCTAATCCATGACCCTTTGGAGGGTGAAGATGAAGAACAAATAAGATATTTCATGAAGATTGAAGAAAAAGTAGCAAGGAGAGTAGCTTGGGATCACCACATCATCATGAAGTTCCATGTTATCATTCCCAAGTTATGGCTTTTACAAGTGTCATCATAATTTCATACATGTCCATGTGTATTGCCACATCATTTATGGATGTAATTATTGTATTCTAAAAAAATGACAAAATGTAAAATAGGTGGAAGTCCAAGATTCATATGTGGAATATGTAAAGTCACATGTGGATAAAAGAGTCTTATAGAAGTTCAAAGGTCATTTAGAAGTCCAAGAGTCATGAGAGTAGCTCAAGAGTCATAGGGGATATGAAAGGTCATTCCCTTAGTTATAAATGAAACCTCATAACTCAAGCAAAAGGATTTCAAAGGTTTAGACTTAGGAGAGCTAGCCTTGGATTCTTCATCTTGGCATAGTATAGAAGATCATTCTTTTGGAGAAGAAATAAGTGACTTAATGTTCCATTATTGGAGCTAGTGGCTCACCATTGTAACTATGTATTTGGATCTCTCACTTAATAATTAGAAGCTCGTTGAGCCAACGCATTTTCATGCATGTATTGTGAATATTTTAAGACTATTCTTTGGATGTTTATAGTATATGTTATGTTCATATGTGCTACAGAAACTGAAATAATTCATTAGATTTGGTGGTTATCTTGTTGAATGTGTGTTGTATTTGTTGTAATTATAGTTGTGTTTATATGAACTATTTCTATAGATAACTAACGCTTTTTTCCTTGATCTTGTGTGTACCTCTTGTGAAAGCCTCCTTTTATACATTGGAATTGATGTTTCACAATGTTAACTTGTTTATTCAAACATTATGTGTAATATCTTATGTTATCCATTGAAACCAAGGAAAACCTTTGTGTTATGGTGGCTAAGTTGATACTCCTGATGGGGATCCCACTCCAAATGGTGTGAGGTCTAATTGAAATTCACATTGGGGAGATTCCTTGTATGTTGGAGGCATATAGAAATATCAACACCTAGTAAACAAGGTCCTCACTAGGCCTGATATGCTCAAAGAGATGGAACAACAAATTTAAACCGTCAATCAAAATATGAAGGTTGCATAAGACAGGAAAAAAATCTACATGGATCAGCATAGGGAGCATAAAGAGTTCCAAGCTGGGGAACATATCCACTTGAGAATTAAACCCAAGAATAGTTCTTTGAAATTCAAGTCATGTGCCAAGGTGGCACCATGTTATTATGGGCCTTTTGAGATCCTTGAAATGATTGGACTAGTGGCCTATATGGTAGCCTTATCACCATCAAAAAAAGTCCATGATGTTTTCCATGTTTCTTTGCTTAAAGATATGTATAGGATTCTAATCACGTGATTGATTGGTTTGTGCTATAGGTGGAACCAGAGGGAGAGTTCCAACCAAAGCCACTATGCATCCTAGACTGGAGGACCATCATGCTCTGAAATCAATTAATAGTGCAAGTCAAAGTGTAGTCAAGGCACTTTGTGCCCAAGGAAGCCACTTGGTAAATGATGACTCAATGAGGGCTACATATCCACAAAATACTATGTTGCTATTTTTGTTGCATATAAACAAAGAACATCGAGGATGTTGTTCTCCAAAGTTGGGAGGGGGGGGGGGTGTTGTGATAGCCCCAACCATTTTTCTCTTATATATGTAATTCTAACAATCCCTAATTGATTTTCCATGTAAATAAAATAAGACCAAGGTCATGGAACATGTATTCCAAATTGAATGTTGGGAAAAACATATTGATGGGTATCACTGGTGATTAATTTATGGCTATGGAAATTGGCAAAGGAAAAGTGGAAATAATTGGCATTTTGTTTATGAAATAATAGTAAATAGGAGAAAATGAAGGTGAAGGGACACATATTTGCATGCTAAGGAAATTAGGAAAAAAGAAGGAAAATGGAGAAGATAGAGGCCTTAATGATAAAAAGGCTTATGAGGATTAGTTCACAACTTTTTTCAGTGCAGTTTTGGGAGATCTCATTTCATTCTCTCATTCTCTCATACTCTTGAACACTTAGATTATTCTTGTAGTATGCTAGGAACACTCTAGTGTTCACTTGGATTTTGGAGGAAGAAGGCAAGGGAAAGCAAGAAAGTACAAGGGAACAATTGGATCATTAAATACAACTAAATTACTTTGTAAGTAACGGGTTGCATGTATGATTTCCTTGCTAATTTATGGATGAATGGTATATGCATGTGATTTTATGGTTATGTGTTGTCATTAGCATGGAGATTTACCTATATTAATAATGATTTTATCCTTGCATTTCCATTTCCTAGATATCCATGGTGTTGTGGGTTTTTCCACTTGATTGTTTCTTTTTTCTTATTTGTTCTCACGTTCCTTATGCATGTGGGTTGGAACAAATGATCTAGAAGCCCTGAAATAAATTGGGTTGAGTTACTTGTCTTAGAGCCTAGGTTGGGAAAAAATCTCTAAAGCCCTTGGTGGGTTGAGTTACTAGTCCTTGGAACTAGGTTGGACAAATGCTCTGGAGCCCTGGAAGGATGTGGGTTGAGTTACTAGTTCCTTGAACCTTAGGTAGCTTCAATAGAGACCAATCTAGTTGGTGTTAGTGATGTCCGATCGTGAGGTGGAATCATTTGTTGAGGGTTGAGGTGGTTTGTTCTCTAGAAGCTTTGGTTTGGTTTGTCTTGGTTTATTCTATGAGATCCCAAATTCATGCTTGGAATATGGGGCGGGGATGATTGGTTGAAAGAGAAATTTGGTTCAACCCAATATATGGTTAGGTGGTATGTCGAAGTCCCTAACTTGGTTGGTATTTTCATATATTAATAAGAAATATTCTCCTATTGTGATTCATGTATACTTGCAGTGATTGTATTGGTCATATTATAGCTAAGTTTCCATTATCCCTATGTTGGTTATTTTCTAGTTATATGTTAGTTATATGATGTGTATCATGTTTGGCTCTTGTCACACATCATTTATTATTTATTGATTAATGAATGTATGGGCTAATAAGTGTTGTAGCAACTATGTGGAAAGGTAATAAAGCATTCTTGATGATTCTCTATTGAACTTATTGAATTAGCGAACATATATATTTATAACCTACAGGTACTATGTACACAAAGTGTTTGTATAAATGACTAATTTGGACCTCCAACTTCTTGGGGTTGTAACTTTGGCATATGATCTCCATTTGACTATCATAATGTAGAAATTAATGTGTAGATTTGAAATTTCTCATGAAATTTACTAAATCACAAGAATTGAAGCTTCTCTACTAATATATGGAAGTTAATTATTAATAACGAGGTCGAGGAGGAGGAGGACCTAGTAGAGGTCGTGGACATGTCATTTTCTATAATTGCGGAACACCAGGACACTACACATGGGAGTGTAAAAGTCAAACATGCCCGTTATGTTAATACTACACTCAGTTTGACCACACAATAGAAGAATTCCCTGTATTGATAGCTAAGATGAAGGAGAAGAAGGTGAAACCTCAACATCTTACCCATAACTTACAGATGATGAGGGCTGAGCCCCGTGAGGAAGATCCAAATGTGAATATCGTGCTGTGAAGTGGAATAACGACTGGTGATGATAAAGGAAAACAACCTGAAGAAAGTGGGTGGGTCCACAAGGCACCAGAAAAAAGGATGTTGGGTTTGATCTAGAGCACATGAAGGAAACATTTATGGAGGCGAAGAAAAGCTTTGCTGAGGCCTCTACCTCAGGAAGTCAGGACAAACTGCCAGCAATCGACGTGCCTATAGAGGTTGACCCCTTTGTGCTTACCACCTTCTTGGAGACTTGTATGAAACTAGTGCGTGATAGCAAGGATTTGAAATGGATACAAGAATTGATAAATAAGTGTTCTAGGAAGGAAAATGATCCTAGAGGACACCGTGTAGTCATAAATATTGGCAAACATAAGACAAGGACAAGGTGCGAGATGAGGCTCACCACGGAAATAGGAGACTATGAGATGGACTAGGTTATTTTGGATCTGGGATTTGATGTGAACGTTTTTCCTAAACATACATGGGAGAGAATGGGGAGGCTTGCACTGCAGTGGTATCTGATTCAAATGAGGATGAAGAACCAGCAGAAGATTATCCCTATGGGATGATTGCATGGAGTGACCATAGATATAGAAGGTGCAAGTGCACTGGCCAATTTTGAAGTGATAGATATTGTTGATGACAAAAATCCATACCCTGCGCTCCTTGGTATTGATTGGGATATTGAAATAAATGGGGTCATCAATTTGAAAAAACAGACAATGTCATTTGAAAGGAAATCACTCTGCATTGTAATACCATTGGACCCTGTAGAAGGACCACGCTATAATGAACCGGTCCATGACTATGAGGAAAGTGATGATGATTTGGATCAAATCTACAAAATCACAATGTGAGACCAAGATGGGTTAATCCAACAGCTGATGGATGGATTGCATGGGACCACGAAAGTGTAGAAAATCTGTGATAGGTTAACCCAATAATGTAATATAAATCAAAGAAGAATACTATAACCTACTTCTTCAATCAATTTGCAAAATCTTAAAGATCGAGCTGAAAAATATAACCAAAAGAAGAAGAATCAATGGCACAATACACATGAAAATACTTTTGGGAAATCCTCAGATAAAACCCCCACACTATTGTATTATCATACATGGTTGAAATACATAGGAATTATACAAAGCCTTATCTCTCACAGCTAGCCAGCTCTCAGAACAATCCTCATAGATGCTCACAAGTAATCTTGGCTTCTCTCCAGCCTTCCTCTCTGCTCTCCAAACTCCTATTTCCTTGCATTGTTCCTTATGGATAATTAGCGTATTACTAAGTGGAAAACCAAGCCTTCAAAACTGCAAAATCCTCAAGGATGAATCCTTGACTGGATGCATGACTTTTCTCCATGAGAAAACACATGCAACTAATAGTACACTATCCTTGAACATTAATCTCAACTGGGTCTCAAAATAGACATGCATGAGTTTTTGATGAGGGAATCTTCAATTAACTAGAGTAGCACTAGTTGAGTGCATTAATGGATCAACTCACTGTTAACTCACTATTAGTTCCTCAAATAGTTTGAAACTAATTTAACTGGACTTAACTCAATAAATTGAGTTAACTAATTACAACTCAAATATAACTCAATCTTATCTCCTTAATTTAAGGGATAACTCTTGCATGACTTCAGAAAGACTTCTAACTTGAATTTCTCCAACTAATTAATTTAAAATAAATTAATTAATTATTTCGAAGTAGCTGTTAATTCTAAATTCGATTTTAATTCACAATTTAATTCAAGGACAAATTAAATTGGAATATTCTTGTTGCCATATTTTTAACACAAATATAGAAAACCAATTTCCAACCAAATCGCTTCACCTTTTTCTTAATATTTTCAACATATGCTCGCTTAGATCCTCTGGAACAATGTATGGAAATCCATGGCAAAATCATAGGGAGTAGATTTTCAATCTGAGGCAATTTGGTGAATTCTCCTTAACATCTATGCAAAATGTGAGAGAATGGAGTTTGTGCATGATGTGTTTGATAAAATATCAGAGATAGACATGGTTTGTTGGATAGAACTAATTGATGGATATTCAATGAATGGCTCTATAAAGGAGATCCTTAATCTTTTGAAGATATGAAACACTCTAGCATAAGCGAAAACCATATCACTTTAATTTTTGTAGAAGGTTTTACATTGCACCGTATCCATAATGACCATAAGCTAAATTATCTATTAATGGAGGGATAAGTGATACTCTAAGCTCTGACATTAAGTTCAAATTCCATTGAGTGAATTGATTGCTCCACAAGACATAGATTACTCATATCTTACACAAATGATTGGTTTCACATTTGCAATTCCGTATGTTCTTCTCTTGTTCAAATATCTCATAGTAAAACACCACTTGGGCACATTACAAAAAGTGCATATAGTGCATAACTAAGGATACTATAGAACTGTTGTGTGTAATAAATTAAATAACTAGAATCTTTGAGCATTTCCATTTGCTAAAAAATTTGATCAATTTTATTTTTCATTTGGGTATATGCTTCTGTATTGGCACACTTTCATGATTTTCCATAGTATGTATGGTTAGTTTGAATGAACACATAAATATGGTAAACTAAAGGGCTAATTGATACTCTAATTTCTGACATTGAGTTCAAATGCAATTTACAAAATTGGTTGTTCCACAAAACAAATTAATTGTATCATACACAAATGATTCACATTTACAATTTCACATGTTATGTTTTTTTTCAAATATCTCACTGTAAAATACCACTTGGACACATTCTAAAAAATTCATTCATTACATAACTAAGGATACTACAAGAGTATTGTGTGTAATCAATTAAATAACTAGAATGTTGAACATTTCCATTTTCTCATAAATTTGGTGATTTTTTTTCATTTGGGTATATGCTTCTTTATTGGCACACTTCTCATTATTTACCATAATATATATGGTTCATTTGAATGAGCATATAAATATGGTAAGATAAACTTTTCTTTTTGGGTTTCGTAGTTCCCGCTTTTGATTTGTTGGAACCCTCACAATATTCTCGTTCACGCAACTACAATAACGACATCCATTAAATTTATTAATTTGTGTACTCTATAAACATCGGTTAATTCAATTTTTTTCTAAACATTTGATTGATACATGATTGTATCACTACTCATACAATGGGATCCACGATATTGGGCTTTCCATTCATGGACTCCCAGTTGTTAGAAGAGATCTTGCCAATGAAATGTAAATAATATTTTCTTACCACTCTTTTGACTTCTACCAATTGCCATAGACAATGGGTAAGAATGCCAAATTTTATTGTTGCCACACTCTCACTGGTTGCTAGAATGATTTGTAGTTTTTGAGATGAATTAGTATCCCTTCCAGGTTCATCAAGTTGATAATTAGTCAAGGGTGTCTAATTAATGGTTCTACACTGAAAATTGTTGGAATTATGGCTAATATGTTGTCCTTGATGGCAACTTGCATGTCCAATATGTCCTTGATTTCAACATCATTATAATATGATGATTATAGAACTGCTACAGATGACATGAATATTGGTACAAGTATAGAAAAAATGAAGAAGTAAATTGGCAGCCTTGTCACATGTTTGATTTGAGAAAGGATGAAAATATGTATTTGAAAAAGTATATGTGAACTTTGTGAAGAAAAGTCACATACATATTCAGGGTCAATGAACAAGAGTTGCATATGCAATCATAACCATTGAAAATAGAAAACCATGAGATTTTCCCATGGTAATCCCCCACACTATTGCATTGGCAATGTATAATTGATCTCATAAAAAATTTCCAACAACATTACCTAAGGATTTTCCTATGGTATTGGCAAGGCAAATGGTTGTAAAAGGAGAAGGAGATCAAGGAGTTGTGTGCATTTGATAGACTATTCATGTGTGATTTGATCTAGAACATGTGAGCATTAGGGAGGAACGAGATCGCTCAAAGCTGAAAGATCTAATAGTGTTGAGATATATTTTGGTAAAAATCACATAAAGAAACTATAAGTTGACGCAATTCAAACTAGCTAGTGTGGTTCATATTCAGGACAAGGTGAAGAACATATCATGGCATTAGATTAAATAGATGAAGAGAAACGTTTTCTGGCCGTTAGAATATAACAACTAGTTTTGACTAAAGAATTATCGTTAATTAATAAATATTTTTTAATTAAAATAAAGTATTAGATGGAAATTAGTTGTAAATAAAAACTTAAATTAATTTTATTATTATTATTATTTTAATCAAAATGAAGGTCAGTAACAATAAGGTGTGTTGGGATGGGTCCCCTAGGTTAGTTTTGGGGTTAAGACACAATTTTTGATATAATTTTGTAACTAATGTAAAGTCTTCACGATTTGTGGATGCAGAGCGCGTAGATGACTAGGAGTCGAAGGGGTTTAGCCCCTTGTGTTATGTAAAGTATGAGTCAGTTTTGAGATCCACCCATGGTCCGCAGACCATGGGATTGTATTATAAAGGCTATAAATAGGCATGTCTTAGAGATTCTAAGGAATGTTTTAGATAGATTGATGCAATGGGTCAATAGAATAGAAGTGATAGCGAAGAGAAGTGGGTCGGGTAGGGGAAGGAAGGCTCTGCATCTGAGTGCGAAAAGGCCTAGGTAGAGTCCACAACTAAGTGAGCAGACCCCTGTAGCTAAGTGAGCAGGGTAGTTTTGAGTATGTAAATCTGAATTGAAAATCAATAAAGGGAGTTACCAAAGAATTCCTGTGTATATTTGTTTTACCTCTGTTTCTGCTAATGATATATGCCGCTTATGAATAATGCGATTTATGGAATATCGATTGAATATTGCATGAATCAGTTGAATAATTGTTAAATGATATACACAAGCACATTTATGTACTTTTGCAAAGGCTCTGAGGAATTCTCAGATGCTTACTAATAACTTAAGTAAATCTGCGTGAACCCTAATTTAAGACTACTTTCTAATGCGTGTAAGTAGATAGTTTAACTATTAAAGGTATGCAAAGACTGGTCATAGACCTTCACAAAAGTCTAAAGACCATCTAGACAAAGTTGCAATAGTGAGCCCTAAGAGTGTATAGATCTGCGTGATGGAAAATCTGAGGTGATAAAAGACATCACACTAGTATTTGGATGCAGAAACTTAGTTCTATCATCGCCACATGTTGCTTCGGGTGAGACTACAGCCTGCGCTACATGGGTTGTTACCGAAAGGGCCATTAGTGTAGGGATTTTTTGGTTGGCACAACTACTTCTGAACCTAGGTCAAGATCCCCTAAGACAACAAATGGCTCCATTGTCGGGACCGAGATCTGCTTGAAAGAGATGTGTGATGTTGCATCACTGGAATTTGACCAAGAAAGAAATTGAAAAGTGGTTTAATTAGAAGATTCACGAGTTCGCGGTGCAAGAAAACAAGAATCCACACATGTCGAAGGAAGAGTGGTTGAACATGTATTTGTATACAGAGATACATGAGATCTTCTTCTCTGCTTTTCCCATTGAATTGTACGAGTGGTTAGCTAAATTAATAGAGAACCAAGGAAGCTGGAAGCTTAATAATTCTATAGTGTGGACTCTTGAATTAGTGAGATGATTAGAAGCTTCTGAAAACAAGATCGCGTGGGTTGTTGATCATTGGCTCGATCGATTTTGGGAGGATTTGTTACAAAATTCGCAGTTGATACCTTTGTCACCTACAGTGAAGCGGACTGGAAATTTTTAAAGGGACCGCGAGGTAAGTATTTAAGATCATTGAATACTTGGATTAAAATGTTGTTGTGTGAAAAATGGGTGATTCCATTACCTTGATGTTCGGAGCTACATGAAGTGGACGACTCTTTAGAAATCCTCAAGGATCAGGACCGGAGTATAGTCCCTTGATATGACCTCCTTTAATTGACGATGAAGGGGTGGAACGGACTCCACCACGAAGTGTTGTTCAGCTAACCACTTAAGGGATTCCTCGAGTAAATCATTCGTCCACTCCACCTCCACCGCATATGCCTCCACCACCACCATCCAACATGGTGAATATGATGAAGCTGCCGATTTTCAAAGGCATAGGGAGTTAAGATACAGAGAAATTTTGGTTTGTTGCGAATGTTGTGTGGACAATGCAACGGATTACTGATGACAATATAAAGAAGGCACAATTGGTTATCGCTCTTCAGGATCGCGCGCTAAGTTTAGTAAGCCTAAGTCTGACTCCCAATCAGTAGTTGGATTTAAGGAAATCATGATGAGGGTCGATGAGACACCATGGGAATTAGATCAAAGGTTGAAGCATCAAAATTGAGAAGCTAACATGTAGCTCATAGATGGTCAGCATTGCAAGTGGTTTATACCTTCATTTCTACCCCACCTGAGAATTGCTCTGTTGCAACAGAAGATAGGAACGTAGACAGAAGCCTTGGAAATATCGATGAGATTGCATGAAACACCTATTAAGGATGTGACCTTGGATGTACAACATATCCACTCTCAGTTACAGAGCCTCTGCTTAGAATTGCACAACTTGAAGAAAGACAAGGAGACTAAACCAGAGATGCGCATAGAAGTTTGGTGTCTGAAGTGCAAGAGCTAGGGGCACGATAAAGACCATTATCCCATATTCTCGAATTATATTACAAGAGGGGGACCAATTTTCCTAAAGCCAGAAGCCCCAGCAAGGCCGAGCATGGGAGCTACGCTATGGTGCGTTATTTGTTAGGTTACTAGACAACATGTGACGAATAATTTCCATTTGCTTCAAAAGTTTGTCAAAACCCCTCAACAGTTGTTTTGTAACTTTTGAAAATTTGTGGGCCATGATGAGCGCCAATCTCGGAGCTATGAGCTGATGATGGAAAGAACACCTACATACTGGATGCAAGAAGAAACTCGTCCTCCAGATCAAGGAGTTGGGGGTTGTGGGGGGGGGGGGGGGGGGAGGTTACAAGGGATGAGGGCGAGACCAAGGAGGAGGAGGGCCTAGTAGAGGTCATGGTCAGGTCATCTTCTACAACTGTGGAATCCCAGGGCACTACATATGTGAATGCCAGAATCATACACACCCGTCATGTCAATACTGTGCCAATTTGACCATACCATAGAAGAATTCTAAGTGATGATAGCTAAAACGCAAGAGAAGAAAGCACAACCTCAGTAGCCTATGCAGAACTTACAAATCATGAGAGTTGAGCCCCATGAGGAAGATCAAAATGTGAATATAGTGCTTAGAAGTGAAATAACGACTGGCGATGATAAAGGTAAACAACCTGAAGAGGATGGATGGGTCCGTAAGGCCCAAGAGAAGGAAGTGGATTTTGATCTGAATCATGTGAAGGAAACATTTGTGGAGGCCAAGAAAAGCTTCGCTGAGGCATTCATTTTAGGAACTCAGGACAAGGTGCAAAAACCAACACGCCTGCAAAGGTTGATCCCTTTGTGCTTACTACATTTTTAGAGACCTGCATAAAGCTTTTGCGCAATAGAAAAGTTGTGGAAGGCTTGCAAGAATTAATAAACAAATGTGCCAACAAAGAAAAGGTCCCTAATGGACACCGGGTGGTCAGCAAATTTGGAAAACATAAGGCAAGAATAGGGCGCGAGATTAGATAGGTGATTATGAGATGGACTAGGTCATCTTGGACTTGGGGTCTGATGCGAATGTTTTGCCAAAACAAATATGAGAAATAATGGGGAGACTTGTGCTACAGTGGTCTCTAATTCAGCTCAGAATGGAAAACCAACATAAAATCATCCCTATGGCACGATTATATGGAGTAACCATTGATATCAAAGGTGCGAGTGCGATGGCCAACTTTGAGGTAATAGAGATCGTTGATGAAAGTAATACATACCTTGCGCTCCTGGGAATTGACTAGGCCATTGATATAAATGAGGTCATCAATTTGAAAAAAAGGACAATGTCGCTTCTAAAGAAATCGCTTCAAGTTGTAGTATGATTGGACCCTGTAGAAGGGGCGCGACATACTGAACCAGTCCGCGATTGAAGAAAGTGATGATGAACTGGATCAAATTTATAAAATAATAGTGCGAGACTAGGACTAGATCAATTCGACAACATATGGATGGATTGCATGGGATTGGGAGAGTTCCTGCACCTATGATTCAGATGAAGAGTTAGAGCATTGGCAGAATTGTTTGCATGAAGTATCCACACTGCGATGCAATATGATGATGAAGTCGCTTCGCTTTGTTTCGTCGGAGCTAAGGAAATTACCCTATTATGATGGTTTAACTGACGTGGATAATTTTTTGGATGCATTTGAGCATGAAGTCCCTAAGGATCACTGCTTCCAAGCATTATATTTCGCATTGCACGCTACGTCTACACGATGGTGGGGTACACACAAGGATAGCTTTAATGGATGGGAGGATTACAAAAAGAATGGTGAGGCCTATCCAAATGGACCAAAGTATGGGGACAGAACCGCAACTAGAATGGGTGCACATATTTTTCCATACTTTATATACAATTCCCATGAACTAGTATTTGAAAACAGAGCTTCGTCGTGACACTGCAGAGTGGCATATATTGAGGAAATGGTTTTTATTGACCTTCAATGTTGAAGATGGCTTTTCCAACATCGATGAAGCTCTACATGATATTAAGGCAATTATCTTTAGAATGCTGCAAGAACCTATGGAATGGATCCAACTAGACTAGAGCACCTGGCTGCACCATGGGCTGGAATGCTATAATGTGACCATTGAAGAGGACGATTAAGATCTGAGAAACATTAATATTCGAGAGGCAGAAGGGCATCGCAAAGTCGAGGACCCACAAATAAACAACCTGTACATCACCGCGCCATTGAAGGAAAATCTAGTAAACATTGATACTGAAGCAGAACCAAAGTTTAGAAAGATTGGAGATTATTGGGATGACACTATTGTGGATAAAGTTGTTGAGTTATTCTGCGAATACCAGGATCTATTTCCTACCAAGTTTTTGGATTTGAAGGGCATAATTGGCAATTTGGGCATTATGAAGATCACTTTGAAGCTGGACGAGAAGCCTAATAAACAAAGGTTGTATTGCCTTAATCCTAAATACAAGGAAAAGGTTCACCTAGAGCTGGATAAGATGTTGGAAGTATGCATCATAGAACCGGTTGAGGAATATGATTGGGTGAGCTCGATGGTGGTTCAAGAGAAGAAGCAAAAGGGCGAAATAAGTATTTGCATAGATCTGTGGAAGCTTAATGATGCATGTGTCCATGATCCATTCCCGACGTCGTTTACCAATGAAGTGTGAGACAATGTTGGAGGGCAGGAAGCCTAGTCTTCTATAGGTATCATCATCACAACATGACAAGGTAATGTTTAAGAGAGGCCATCAAGGAGAGGCTACAAGAGAGCACTTGTGAAGAAGCAATAAAGGATGAACCATCACAAAGAACAAAAAGGAATTTTGGATCAATACAAAGAAGCTAAATTATAAGGTTCCAACATTCACCTAGACCATCTAGAGGGTGAATATGAAGAACAAGTAAAGACCTATCATGATGAAGTCAAATTCAAAACAACAAAGAGAACAACTTGTCATTGCCACATCATCATAAAGTTCCATATCATCATTTCCATGTCACTACTTGTACAAGTGTCATCACAATGTCATATATGTTAATGTGTCTTCCCACATCATTTGTAGATGTAATGATGTAATTTTCAACATAATAAAATGTAAATGTGTGGAAACTTAAGGGTCCCATATAGAATATGAAGAGACACTAGAGAGATCTAAATTCGTATAGAAGCTCAAAGGTCAGTTAAGAATTTAAAAAGTCATAATAGAAGCTCAAGATTCATTAGGGAGGTCAAGAGTCACATAGAAGGTGGATAGTCACCTCATTTGTTATAAATACACCCTCATAAATCAGGAAAAAAGAATTTGGGGACTTAAACTTTTCACCTCAGCTTCTCTATCTTGGTGTTGGAGTGAGTATCATTATTTGGAGAATCAAGTGGTGACTTAATGTTCCAGTATTGGGACTAGTGTGAAAACATTGTAATTGTGTGTCTTTGGGCTTTCACTTAATATATGAAGCTCTTTGAGCCAACGCAATTTCATGCATATGTCATGAATGATTGTGATACTATTATTTCACTATTTATGGTGTATGTTTATGTTAACACATACTAATGTAAATGAACTGTTTAGTTAGCTTTATTATGCATCTTGTTGAATGTTTGTTGCTACTTGACTTTATGATCATTTTTGTCTTTTGAACTAAGTTGCAGGTTAACTAATGATCCTCTTATGGTCTTGTGTTTCTCTTTTAGGATTGCACTATTATTTTTCTTCTAGAGGATCAATTTCTCTTCCCTTGCCATGACATAACCTTATATACAACAACAGTCATATGTTCACAGTGTATACTTGCCTGATTTAAAGATTGTTTGTATAATCTCTTATGTTTATAATTGTAGCCAAAGAAAATCCCAAAGGATAGTGGAAACTAGTCGTATTTCTGGTTGGGGCTCCTACTCCAAATAATATGAGGTCTAATTGAGACTTCATACCAAGGAGACCCCTTGTTGGAAAACTTCTAGCACTGTCAATACTTGGAACTAGAAGGAGGGTTGAATGACAATTTGAGCCCATTGAGTCTATTTTTAGTCTTTTATATTTAATGTCTCATCCAAAAATCATATCCTGAGGTGCTTTACTAAAAGATTATATATTAAAATCTGCATGAGAATAATCAACAACTTGTCTCAAATTAAGTTTGATGGCGATGATGAAATAATTTTCCTTTGACACTTGATTCAAATTATTCATTTTTTTCTTTCTAATGGGATTCATTGTAAATATATTCAAAGAAAGTTGTTCATCCTCACCCTTGAATTTCATATCAAACAGTGGTTTCATACATTACTAGCCATCTCAATCCATTCATTCAAAGAACTTGTTAAGGAGCTTTGTGAATCCTTTGACGGGTATGACCATCAATATATATACAAAAGAATCAACCAACTTAGAATGATATTTGATGAAACATTAGAGGATTTTTTAGATTGGTTCTTCATCTTTGTTATGAGTTTTTAGAAGAAGATGTGGATTGGGATTTCATGGCTTAAACATTTCGGTTTTTGGTTCAAATCTCTTTGAAGTAATTCAAAATAGAATCTCTGGATGATTTTTCTCTTCCAAATCATATCAATCATGACATATCTCTAATCTAACAGGAGTAATATTACACTCCTTTATCCCCTCTCCTCCTCATTTTTATGTTTCTATTAGGAAATATGTAATCGAATTCATTGGTCCATTTATTATATCCATATTTTCTTTCCATGGTCAAGAATTCATCTAGGAGAACCTTGAACGTTCTAATAGATCCATGAAACCTGAGGTGGATACTGGTCCCTTGACTTTTCAAGATCACATCAATACACATAATCCTAAGCCTGGTTATGTTTCAACTAGAACTGACATTTCTTCAAGGGACACTTGTCATCCTTTATCATTTGTATGTCATGACCTTTCGTATGTTGATACACTTGATAAATCTCCTCCACCGGATGGTCCTCTAGATGCTTTTAATTTTCAAGTTGTTGGTCTAAATTGTGATCAAGTATAAAGTGATCATATTTCATAGGTAGAGGACCAGAAAGGTGAATATTCTTTTGATCTCTCTTCCCTATTTCAAAATTCTCCATGTCAACATGATGTTCTTTCATTCTTGGTTGATTAAGAACCTAGTCATCTTAGTAGCAAATCAAATGAAACCAAAGCCCTTAATCAAAATGAAGCCTTGGGAAACCATCACCTTGAAAACAATGACTCCACTTATATGCATAGTGATGAGTTCCCAAGTACATTGGATGGTCTCTTTCTTTCATAATAAGACTTGGATTTATGAAGCTTTAATATGGATCTTGATCCAATCATAGAAGAGTTTCTTAAAGGATTGTTTCCTCAACTCACGAGCCCTTATGTGGATATGCATGTAGTGAATCAATTGATATATCATGTTCTTCTAATATCAATTATTAAAATCCACACAAGATGATAACATTTCCCATGATGAAGAATGTGATGCGGTAATGTTTCAACATCTCTCTTACAATTTAGGTGATCTATTTGGTGATGGTGAGACATCTGATGAGACTATTTCCAACAACTATCATTTGATTCATAATATTCCCGTTGAAATGATTGATAATAAATTTCTTCATATAAATTTTTAAGTAACCATGCTTTCAAAATTCAATAACTCAACATTTGAAAATTTAGAGTCTCGTCAGGGAGTTGAGGCAGTCCAGCTTCTGCTGATGGTTATGTTAGGTTCTCACAATCCTGATAGAGTCTCTGGAATAGGTCATATTAGAATTCTCTAACATAATTCTTTCCTCGACATTTTTTTCATTGGATGTAATTTCTTTATTGAATGATTTTCAACATTTTCAATTTGATTCTCTTAATCCTCAAGATAGAATATATTATCACATTGAATATTATTGTTTGGCTAATTCTTCTTCATGCAAATATCTGGCGTGTAACCATGAAGTACAATGCATATCTTTCTTGAATGTATAGAACCTTGAAGCATGTCATTCTGATTATCAAGATGAAGATCATCAGTGTTGGAGTAATTCATATATGTTCAATGTTTTTTAGACTATCGAATACTCATATTTATTGTGAATCTTATAAAACTAATCATTTCTATTCTATCCCAATCAATCCTTTTGAGCAGTATTCATTGTTTGAATGATTTAATGGATCAAATCCCCCATGCTGGTACGAATAGTAGATTTGATTTCACATATATTTCTATTTTTTTATCATTATGTTATTTTAATTGGTTTCCCATATTTACAAGGCCAAAACTTGTTTTTAATTCCCCAAGATTTCATATTACTGGTCTGGTATGGAATTGGAAACAAAGGGAACTGACCAAGAATCAAGGATATTAAATGTTAAGCCACAAATTTGATCATAGCACTTGATTTAAAAACTATCATTTCAATAATCATTTCCCTACTAGAATATAGGACGATAGTTGTTTTACATCCATTGATTTTGTTGAACCCATTGATTTCCATGATTTATCATTTCACTATTCAGATTATTATTAAACAGTTGAGGCACTTCAATATTTGTTGATGGTTATGTCAGGTCCTCACTATCTTGACAACTGAAATAGATCAGGCTATCCTTTCCTTGCAATATTCTCTCCATGATTTAGATGTGTTAATTGAAAGTTCATTTTCTTAATAATTTTAGGGTTTTAAAAAGGATTGTCTTGAATTCCATGATCGAATCAATGATTGGCTGGAGAGATCTGACTTAGAAAGCTTTGTTGTTAATAAAAAGTTTTGATCTTACTTGATGTTTGATAAGGATGATAACACAAACAAATATACATTCACAAGCAACTTTCAAGATTTGTATGATTGTTGTTCTAATAAAAAAGTTAAGGATATAGGTTGGTTAAGGTTAGTTGTTATGACACATTTTTTTGCCTTTAGAAAAGACCTTCAGTTTCTTGTGCAATATATTCAATTTTTTATATGTGCTTTTGCACACTTCTTTATATTGCCTTTAATTGCTCGTATGTTTTTGTTTGTAGGTCTAGAGCAAATTCAATTGCTACATTGGAAATTTCACTTCACTTAGTCCTGAACTTCTAGCAACTTCCATGTTTCTTTCCTTTTGAGTCTTGCATTTGCTTATTCTTTTTCTTTTTCCTAAGTTGTTTTGTCAAGAATTCTCTTTTGTGTTTTGTTCAATAATATTATGCGTGGAAACCACTCTCGTTTGGATCAAAAGGAAATGTGACAATGTTTGAAAAGGAAATTGTGATGGAGAACAAGTTTTGGCTATTTTTTTACTCTTCTTTGTTTGGAATTACACGTCTTTTAAATTCAATGATGTCTCAATGGAAAATATGATCCATTCGAGAGGAAATATTTGAGTAGAACCATGTCACTCATATCTATTCTAGGATCCTTATTCCTAACTTAGTATTGTAACTAAATGGTGTTTTGCATGCTAATCTAATCATGTAGAGAAGGGAAAGGGGAAAATCAATAGTCAACATATCAATATCAAAGGTATCTATAATTATATTTGAAGGAACAACCTCTCTTGCTGTCAATAAGTCGGGATCCCTCTTCTGCCCCAATGAAATAATAAGTTCCTAAGCACATTTAAATAAATAAATAAAATAAAGGGTGAAAGAAGATAAAGGATTCCTACACAGAGAAGTGAAACAAGCAACTTCTCCGGGGTATTCACCATGATTGCTAGTAGTGAAGCAATGCTTTTGTTCCTGTAGTGACTTTGTCAGCGTACTGAACATGCTCATTGGAAGTGGATCAATGCCAAAGATGAAAAATAAGACTCTGATAATCTTAAACTTATGATTATATATTACCCTTCTCCTAGATCAATCGAGAAAGATAATAGAGGGGACTACATCTATAATCAGGTTAAATGGAGAAGCCAAGGTAATACTCATGATGAATTAATACTTCTTGAAGGACTAACACTTGTCACCAAGTGTTGTCACCACAACAAACACCCTCCAAAAATTTTCCTACACTTAAATTTTGGAGCGTACTTGTGATCCCATGATCTGTCATTCCTTGATTATTATTAGTTGCTTCATGATTGATTGTTGATTTGTTAAGATCTTATTTCTTCCTCTGAGGTTCTAATTGTTGAAATCACTTGCTTACACATTCTTAGACTTTAATCCATTCACAAATTCACCTCTTTCAAGCATTCCTAGTATTCAATGAACACCCTAGAAAGTCAAGCTTTGTGTAGTCCTTGGTGATAGTGATTGTGAAGATAATAAGGATAGTGACTACGTAGATGATGAGGATAGTGATAGCATAATTCTTTGTGGATGATGACTATGCAAGCTCGAGAGATAGTGCTGGCACAATCTTTGAAGATAGTGATTGTGCAGTTCTTGGAGACAGAGACTATGCAATCCATGAGGATAGTTAGTGCACAATCTTCAATTGGTATATTTTCTCATTATTAGTTGTAATTGTACCATCAGCCAGGTGATTTTTCTCAACTGTTGTTTTTGTGCTCTTTTGTTTTCATTAGAGTCGCTTTCACTTTTCCAAATGTCATTTTTACTTGATTTCACTTTCACGAGTGGTACTTTTGTGTTATCTTCACCATAACATGTGTCGTTTTCACTTTCTTTATTTTTTGAAAGTGTCGCTTTCACATTTTCTTACTGTGGTAGTTGTGTATTTTGATGATTTTCACTCTTGCATGTGTTGCATCTTAGTGCACCACCAGAGGCATGTCTAACAAATTCTTCGATAATAATGGATCATACATATCATTAGGATACATGCTATACAGTTTCCCATAACTTAGGGCAATTTTTGGTTGCATTCGACACTCCTATCATTACTTGTGTTCTAAGTGTCTCCATGTGATATTTATACTGTCACACATAGAAACAAGTGTTGTTTTGTTGTCGTTTCAAGGTATTAATGTGTATTTTGAGTTATTTCTACCCTCCTTGTGTGTGTTGATGTTATCTAAGTATGAGATCATTGTTTCAGAACTTGTTTGCATGTCTTATCCTCTCTTGTCTTACTGACCCCACACTTAGCCATTTTGCAGCCTTCATTTTCTTTGCAAATTTCCCAACCTTTGACCAATCTTTCTTGCTCCTGAATCTTCACACTATGTATTCCTAGGCCATAGTGGAGCTCCCTCAGTCTCTTTAAACTACACACTGCATAATCCTAGAAGACAGTCTCCATATTCCATCAACATATTGAGAAAACTTGGAACTTACTCCATCAATTCAGCTGCTTCACCCTGTCAATTATGCAATCATTTTCCTTTCCTACTATAAATTTTGTATTTCACAATTGCAGTGGGCACTCAACCCTCCATATGTCACTAACATACCTGACTGCATAGTTTCCTAAGCCCTCCCCTCAAGAATTGTGCATTGTGTAGTTCCAGAGAACAACCCTACCTCCTTGTCTCTCTGACTTGCCCAACTGGGTAGTTCCCTTCATTATGTGATATTCCTACTATGCATTATGCAATTTCAATGGGGAAGGGGTCATTTATGAGTCACTGAGCTCCTCAACTACGCAATTCACTGAGCTTGTCCCCAATCATTGTGCATTCCGAAATTACAGTGACTAGCCCTATTGACTGAGATCCCTCATTGCATAATTATTTTCCCTAGATTTATCCCTACCACCATTGTGAAATTGTATAAGACATTAGGGCTTTCCCTTAGTCCTTGTGATTCCTAACTATGCAATCCCTATCTCCTTCTTCTTGGGCAGTCTTCACCACATACCATCAATTAACAAGTTCAGTACATTTCCTGCTAGACTCCCTCACTATGCAATAAGACTTGTCAAGAACTTTTGTAGTGTGCATTGTGTAGTTCTAGTAAGAAGTAAGGCCTCCTAAGTTCCTAAAGCCCTCAATTGTGCAATCCCCAACCTCCTGGTTTCAAAACCCTTGTATGTTTCCTCATCTCGACTAACATCTTCCATGAGAAAGAAGAGGTAGAATAGATGGTTTTTGGACTGATGTTGGATTTTCATGAGTGATCTCCATCTGCTAGTATCATCATCACAACGTGATAGGGTCATGCTTAAGAGAAGACATTAAGGAGAGGCTGCATGAGAGCTCTTGTGAAGAAGGATCAGAGGAAGAACCATCATGAAGAACATGAAGGAATCTTAGATCAATATAAAGAAGTTAACTTAGAAGGTTCTAACATTCACCTAAACCCATTGGAGGCTGAAGATGAAGAAAAATTAAAGATTTACCATGAAGAATTCAAATTCAAAGTACCAAAGAGATAACTTTGGCATTGCCACATCATCATGAAGTTCCATATCATCATTGCCTAGTCATGGCTTTTACAAGTGTCACCACAATATCATATGTGTCAATGTGTCTTGCCACATCATTTGTAGATTTAATGATGTAATTTTCAAATAAGAAAATGTAAATGTGTGGAAACCCAAGGGTCCCATATGGAATATTAAGAGTCACTAGAGAGCTCTAAAGTCATATAGAAGCTCAAAGGTCATGTAAGAATTGAAAAGTCATAGTAGAAGCTCAAGAGTCATGAGGGAGGTCAAGAGTTACATGGGAGGTGGAAAGTCACCTCATTTGCTATAAATACATCCTCATAACTCAAGAAAAATGACTTTTGGGACTTGAAAATTTCACCTTAGCTTCTCTAGCTAAGCATAGGAGTGAGTATCATTCTTTGCAGAAGCAAGTGGTGACTTAATGTTCCACTATTGGGACAAGTGTGGAAACATTAGAATTGTATGTCTTGGGACTTTCACTTACTATATGAAGCTCTTTGAGCTTACACACTTTATGCATATGTCATGAATGATTGTGATACTATTTTCATTGTTTACGATTTATGTTTATGTTAACATATACTAATGAAAATGAACTATTTCGTTGCATTTAGATGCATCTTATTGAATGTGTGTTGTTATTTTCCTTAATGATCATTATTTTCTTATGAACTACTTTCCATGTTAACTAACAAACCTCTTATTCTCTTGCATGTCTCTTTTACGATGGTACTTGTAACACCCTCCTCCCACATCTACCCAAGTAACCGGCCAACCACGGTGAACATGTGACGAGAAGTTACTATGGTATGATTCAAACTCCTAAGTTACATTAAGGAAGTGCAGCCGACATAAAAACACCATAAATACCTTCAACGTCAACTACAATACCCCTAAAACAATCCCAACATTTCTAGTAACTAGTCCCTAGGTCCCATTAAGGTTTTAGACCACTTAGCCCCCAGACAATCCCATGCTATGGGCCTAACAGCATCCAAGAGGCTATGGGCGCTCTCATGACAAGGCATTCCAACATCTAGGGACTATTTTTCTCAGTGTTGTGCCAACGTCTGCAGAATTTGAGCCACTTTTTCAGGCCCAGAGCCTTGGTCACTACCCAGAATTGAATGACACCTACATAATAGAAAGATAACAAGGAAACAATGAGGCAAATGAAAATACTTGAAAAACCCCTACTAGCCATGACAGGCATTTCGTCAAACATATCACAAATATGTAATTTACAGGTGTAAATAACATACCTAAGCATAGGGGTCTCATACTCATTTAAGAACCACTAAGAAGCATTGATGCCTCAACACATTAGCTGCAGTTTCATCCATTAGGTCATAGATACATTGTCCATCCATTTACAAGTAAAAACATGATGAGATGCATAAATAGATATTGTCATAAAACATATACATAACCAACATAATAGAAGCAGAAATACCAAGGAAATGACAGCCACATAATCCACATATAAACCAGTATAATACCCATAGAAATACAAGGAGAAATAACCTCATATTGATGCTGCAAAATCCAAACTTGGGATGGGACTTCCACATTCCACCCAACCATAGAATGGCTGAGCCAAATCTCTCTTCATTCATTCACCCATGTGCCATATTCCAACCATGAATGTGGGATCTCATAAAACACATCAATCCAAAACCATCCAGGGCTTCCAAAGTTCAACCACCTCGACCCATCAAATAATGACTCCATCTCATGGTAGGACATCACCAAACCATTATCAGACTGGTCTTGTGTTAGGGCTCTAGAGTGTTTGTTCCAACCAAGGCTTCCAGGACTATTAACTCAACCCACAGATATCATTGAGCTTCCATAGCATTTGTCCAACCAAGGCTTCCAGGACTAGTAACCTACCAAGGACTTCTAGAGAAATTTTCCAACCAAGGTTTCTAGGACTAGTAGCTCAACCCAAGTTGTTATATAGCTTCCAGGGTATTTTCCCAACCGAGGCTTTCAAAAACTAGTAACTCAACCCAAGCTAAAGGAAACATGAGATTCAACCAGAAAAACACAGCAAATGAACCCACAACACCATGGTTATCTAGGAAATGGAAAGTCTAGGAAAATCCACTATCAATCTAGGCAATCCTCTATGCCAATGACATATCATGACCAATAAACCACATGCATGAGCAATGCATGCCAAAACTAGTGAGGAAAACATATATACAACTTTATACCTACAAGAAAAACTCGTTGTAGTTATTGATCCCGATGTCCTCTTGTGATTTCCTACTCTTCTTTTGCCTTGTTGCTCCAAAACTACAAGTATGAAACACTCTCCAAGAGTGCTCCAAGAAAACTCTAAGTACCCAAGAGTATGAGAGAGAGAGAATAGAATGAGATATCCACCAAAACCTGTCAAAATATTATACCGACTAAGCTTTGCCACTGATCCTTGGAAGCCTTTTTATCAATGCGGCCTCTATTTTCTTCAATTTCCATTATTTTCTTTCATTTTCCTCCTCACATGCAACCTTTGACCTTTGACCTTCCTTTTCTCCTAATTTCCATTATTTTCATAAATAAAATGCTAATTAATTCCTCATGCCTTTCCAAAGCCTTTGCCATTTCCTTATCCATAATAAACCGAATCAACACCCACTAGGCTGTTTTCCCACCATTCAGCTTGGAATATGTGTCCCATCACCGTGGTCTTATATATTTTTACGTGGATTTTTAACTAAGGATGTGATAGAACCCTCCCCCTTGGTGGAACACCATCCTTAGTGTTCAATGACACCTATAACAAGAAAGACCACTGAAAACAAAACATATTGACCATGGAGCTTTATAACATAGCTTGTTGCAGTATTTATAATGACCATATGTTAAACCATGACAAACATATCGTTTACTAGAGCTTTATAACACAACTCATTATGGCATTTTAAATCATAACCACATATACACACATACACATTTTCTTCAACTAGCAAATAAGCATACTATCTGTGGATATTTATAAACCAGCTCGATACAGTATTTACAACAATATGCACATATACACATATGCACATTTTCTCAACCAGCAAATAAATGGAAATGATGCCTGCATCTAGAACAAGGGAATCTAGAGGCTCACACCTCCACCCTCAAAGTAATACTAGGATTCACCTCCTTCCCAGGAAGTCCATAATCCACTGTCAAAGTCGACGTTGCATCCAATGGAAAACGCTATAATCCTGCGCCACTTGTTGTCTTAGTGAACAATTATCAACTCATCTTTCCTTGCCACACTCCCAATGTGCATTTGATTCCATCTGGAAATGCTAATGACCAAAAAAAATATATCCCTGACCTTCCTTTCTCTACTACACATTCCCTATGACAATCTGATCACCCCCTTCCATGCAGACACACATCTGCCAAGTTCTATTGGTACCCCCATCCCAGATAGTCCATCCCTTGGCAAGGCTTCCTTGCATTAGAATATACAAGAACCATATCCCTACCTTAAAACCATCATAACAGTCATAGCATGCTCATGGAAATCAACGGACACTATTGGGTACCAGTGTCCCACAATGGCCCTTCTCCTGAAGTTCTTTACCAACATATCATTACATGCTCTAATTTCTTTTGCTGATGTTGCTAATTCTTGCAGTCAATTTAAACCACCCAACCGGGCATGTTCATGCATTCCTGTACTAAGCACATTACCTCCTGGGAAGTCCTGGTTACCATGTGCAAGCCCCAAAAGTGATGAATGATGCTATGTGATTCATTTCACTAGTTTTAATCCCACTTCTTCACCCGTGTGAGCATCACCCGATGTAATGAGTGTAAGTGAATTGTTCAAAACTCATGATAAATTAGTCAGTTATAGATACCTCTCATGGAAATGGTCATAGATGACTTACTTAACGCAGTTGAATCCAAAAAAATGATATCTCACATAATTTCCATTAGATTTAAAATAAATTGAAACCATACCTCATTGGTGGTCCATCAATAAGGTAAACTTGTGATTTTGTTTTCTTCCTATCACAACAAGTCAAAATAACATTGTTGAGCAAATCATAATGTATAAAAATATCACATCAGGTTAGCTCAAAACACAACCATCATAGATCAAAATCATAAATCACATGTAACCATCATAAACCATAATCATAGGTTACATGTAATCATCATAGACCAGAGTCATAAATCACATGCATAATAAAACTGAAATAAAATACTAATACTTGTCCTTTAATCAATCCTTATCTTCTACCCTCGTCCTTATTTCATACGCACTTCGGATCAGTTGCCACACTCGACAAACACCCAATGCCTTCTCCTCAACTATCTGCACACACACATGGTGTGCATCACACACATACAAGCACACACGGCATGCAATATATCCATCTACAACTGAAATACATCACTTACACCTACATCTAGTGTACAACGCAACATAATACATACGCCTACATCCAGTGTACACCACCACACAATACATACACCTACATCCGATGTACAAAAAAATACATACATCTATACCTGATGTAAAACACAATACATACATCTATACCCGATGTACAACACATTACATACATCTATACCCAATGTACAACATAATACATACATATATACCTGATGTACAATGCCACACAATACATGTACCTACACCTGGCGTACAACATAACACAATACATGTACTACACAAAGTGCAACACAACGAGTACATATGTCACGATACCACAACTACCCAATGCACATATGTAGTGTTGCATGTACACAACACAACATGTATGACATGCGCAGAATACCACATGTACACTAGTACCATATGTACAACATGTACACAATACCACATGTACATAGTACCACCTGTACACAACACCACCTGCACAACGTGTACACAACATCACATGTACACGACACCACCTGCACAACATGTACACAATGCCATATGTACACCGCACCACCTATACAATGTGTACACAATACCACATATACACAACACCACATGAACGACATGTTCACTACACCGCATGTACACAATGCCACATGCATGACATGTACACAACACTGCATGCATAGAGCACCGCATGTACAACATGTACATGGTACCACATGCTCACAACACCACTTGTAAAATCATGCACACAACACCATATCTGCATAGCACCACAAGTACAACATGCACAGAACAACATATGTACATAGCACTGCGTATACAACATGTACATAACACCCTATGTACACATCACTCCATATCCAACATGCACACAACACTGCATATCCATTATGCGCACAGTACAATATGTACACAACACCGCATATCCAACATGTACATAGCACCATCTATACCTAGTACTGCATATGCAACATTCACACAACACTAGCTATACCACCCTATACATAACATTGCATAAACAACATGTACACACACTATATATAGATAACACTCCATTCGCACAACAAACACAGATGAAACATCTACAACATATGCACAACAATAGTACCATACGTCCAAAACCACACTATCTCTACCAAGCAACCTTTCTTCCAGTGTCTCTCTGCCATCCATGCTTATCCTAGCATGCCTCAAAGCACATTGTTTTCATTCTGCTAGTGTATGCTTCATCGTTACCTGTCATAACATAAACATAGGCATAATACAAACATATAATATCCATTCATATCCACATGACATAGACCTCACATATTTTTCATGACTACTCTTCCCAGTTGATTCCTGTAAGGCCAGGAACCTCGTCATGCCATTCACTTGCATAAGCAATCATTCCTCCACAAAAATGAACCTTGTCAGATAGTGACATAGATACATACATACATATATATAAACATTAGCACACAAAAAATCATGATCTCGTCATAAAATGGCATACATACATACATATATACATATAAATATTAGCATTAAAAAATCATGATCCATGAAACCGTTTCAGAAACGACATACATGTATACACATATATAAACATCAACATAATCATGACCACAAGATAATTACCAAATAGCAGAAGGCCAATGTTAAGAGAACTCCCTTTATGCGTGTGACACATGCGCAACATCGAGAACAACAGTTCCCAACATAGCCAAGGCATATAACACCTCAAATCCATTCACCTTACCTTTCTTGATTACCTTTCCCATCACTGTCCTGCCATCATCCATTTACACCAATGGACCTAACCAGTCGAACTGGTTGTCATACTCTTGCCTTCAACAACCCTTATACATGCACATAGCTTCATCCGGTCTTACCTTACCTGTTGGGTACCACACAATTCTCCCCAAGCTTAATTAACTTTCCTCTTTCCCAATCGATTCCCAAGATTCTAAAAACAATAAAGGAAATACCGAGAAGCAACCAAGAAGGAAAACATGGCAAACCAACAACAATGTGACACCACAAACAAAGTGGCATGGTGATGCACAAGATGCAAACAAAACTGCAATCAAGCACAACACTCACCAAAAGACCAAAAGCACAAGACTGACAACAAATGCCATGACTCAATCCCCATGGTTCCCAGTGCTTCCAAAGGAAAGCTCAACTTGAGCCTTCTTCATAATTTCATGGTAGTCTCTTTTCCATACAATCCACTACATCATATTTCCATAAACACATAGTTGTCAATGCAATAATAAACATAACAATACACTGGCTACCTTACCTTGTTGTGCCAAGCACATTTCTTGCAACTGAACACATCCATGCCATCTCTCAAGGGACTCAAATTCCCTTGACAAATCCACTTGTAACTAGAGACTGGCTAATATACCTTTCAAGTACATGTTCATGAGTCTAGCACGTATCCACATAATTTCAGACAACTTAGGGTTAAGAATACTTCCTATATGCAAAGCACTCATTCGTTTGGAATTAAAGTTTCCAAACATAGCCAAAGGAACTCTTGCACAATTCCTTGCTTTTACCTTTACCTTGTTGCAACTAAGTCTTACTATGTATTATCACATCACCCAATGTATAGTTATATAAAAAAATCAACTATTAGCTTGTCATACTAATGCCAAGCATGCTACCTTACAACTACTCACACATGTCAACCACATGTTCCAAATACCAAGAAAATCATATCTATCAGTTTGAAATCAACCTTTACCAAGACTAAAAAACATGTCATAATCCATAGTCAACTCAAATTCATTAGACATAATGCTACAATTTTCACATACTCAATTACATATTAGCTATCTTAACACATGTGTCAGTAAAACCATCTTAAAACAAAACCATTCCTTCACGCAATCTTACATACACATAGTCACATTATGCAATCCATCAAACATTCAACCAACTTGCAAACATACCATGTTAAATAAATCATCTAGATGACATAATCAAACACTCAAACATCAAATAGACGACATAATCAAACATTCAAGCACAAAGTGGACATCATAAGTAAGCTCATACCTTAATGTATCTCACTGAGGGTTATCTTGTCTCCACAATAAATCCAAATTAGCATGATATAAATTCAATACATATCAACTCAAACATAAATAAGGTCATGATATCCATAATAGTTGCTAGCTAACATGTTCACATCATAAACTCATAAACAATTTTCATTCATACATAATAATCAAATCTGCACAGTAAGTCTAGACTATTATGACATAAGATCACATCATATTAACTCATACCTGAATGTCATAACCCTAACCATTTGCATAGACCAATCCAACTCAATATGATACATGTAACATCAAGATCTTAATTCAATAACCCTAATCATCAGGTTACCTGCATATAACAACAACAAGTTACATATCATGCTCATCAACAACATATAACCTAATCATCAAGCTAACTATCATATAACAACAAGTTAACCTGTAACATACACATAAAAAGCATATAACATAATCATCAAGCTAACTAACATAAAACAACAATGCATACAACCACATGTTACTATCATTCGTGACTATCTAACACATGTGTATATGACCACACTGAATCACTAGCATCTACCATGCATGCAACCACAACAACAATAAAATGAAAAGGCATACACATAACCATAATGAATATAACAATCCTTAACCTACACACCTACATGCCCAACATAAAAGCCTGTATGATGACATGCTTTTGCCTCGAGGTCCAATGTTGCAACTTCACTTTAATGATCTGCATCTCCTGCTCTATCTCAACCAACACATTAGCATCATAACATACCAATAGCATCATGATGACTTAATTGCATACAATTACCTCACAATTCATGTATGACCTACCATGCATGCATAACCATAACCATGATAATGCATGCATAACGACATATAGACACTAACATGCATAACAAATGCATATACAATTGACATGTGTTCATGACTAAGGCATCCCAACAACATCATCAACCTTCACATGGAGAGATCACTACAACCAAGATTAACACCATGCAAATGTAACAAGCACATGGAATACAAACATAAGGAACTCATATGCAACTGACATGAATGCATGACCAACACACCACCCATCCAGTTTGAGGGGTGAACCATGCTCTGATACCACTCTGTAACACCCTCCTCCCACATCTACCTAAGTAACCAACCAACTAGGGTAAACATGTGACAAGAAGTTACTATGATATGATTTGACTTCCTTAGTCACGTTAAAGAAGTGGAACCGGCGGAAACACACCATACAGAAGTTAAACATCAGCTACAAGACCCCTAAGAACCATCCCAACATTCCTGGGAACCACTCCCTCGGTCCCATTGAGGTTTCATACAACTTGACCCTCAGACACTCCCATGTTATGGGTCTGCGAGCATCCAGGAGGCTCTGAACACTCTCATTACAAGGCATGCCAAATTCCAAGGACTTTTTTTCTCAATGTTGTTCCAGTGTCCCTGTTATTTGAGCCACATTTTCAAGCCCAGAACCCAGTTCACTGCCTAGAATTGAATCACACCTTCATAAAAGAAAGATAACAAGGAAACAATGAGGTAAATGCAAATAATTGGAAAAGCCCTTGACCAGACCCCTACTAGACATGACAAGAGATTCCTCAAACATATCACAACTATGTAATCTACATGTGTAAATAACATAACTAAGAATAGGGGTCTCTAACTCATCTAAGAATCGCTAAGAAGCATTGATGCCTCAACAAATTAGTTGCATTTTCATCCATTATGTCATAGATAGATTGTCCATCCATTTACAAGTAAAAACATGATGAGAACCATACATAGCTACTGCCATAAAACATATACATAACTAACATAATAGCGCCATAAATACCAAGGAAATCACAGCCATATAATCCACATACAAACCAATATAATACTTATAGAAATACAAGGAGAAATAACCTCATATTAATGATGCAAAATCCAAACCCGGGATTAGACTTCCACATTCCACCCAATCGTAGAATGGTTGAGCCAAATCTCTCTTCATCCATTCACCCCATGCCATATTCCAAGAATGAATATGGGATCTCATAAAAAACATAAATCCAAAACCATATAGGGCTTCCATAGGCTAACCACGTCAACCCCTTAAACAGTGACTCCACCTCACAGTCGGACATCACTAAACCATCATCAGATTGTTCTCTACCCAAGCCTTCTAGGGCTCCAAAGTGTTTGTTCCAACCAAGGCTTCCAAGACTAGTAACTCAATCCACAGCTCTCATCGGGCTTCCAGATCGTTTTTCCAACTAAGGCTTTTAGGACTAGTAACTCAACCCAAGCTGTTACAGGGATTCCATAGTGTTTGTCCAACCAGGTCTTCCAGGAACTAGTAACTCAACTCAAGCTAAAGGAAACCATAGAACCGACCAAAAAAACACAACAAATGAATCCACAACACCATGGTTATCTAGGAAATGGCAAGTCTAGGAAAATCCTCTGTCAATCTAGGCAATCATCCATGCCAGTGATAGATCATGACCAATAAACCACATGCATATGCCATGCACGCCAAAAATAGTGAGGAAAACATACATGCAACTCGGTATCTTCAAGAAAAACCCATTGTAGTTGTTGATCCCAATGTCCACTTGTGCTTTCCTACTCTTCCTTTTCCTTCTTGCTCCAAAAATCCAAGTATGCTACATTCTCCATGAGTGCTCCAAGAAAACTCTAAGTACCCAAGAGTATGAGAGAGAGAGAATAGAATGAGAGCTCCACCAAAACCTATCAAAATATTACACTAGCCAAGCTTGCCCACTGATCCTGAGAATCCTTTTTATTAATGAGGCCTCTATTTTCTTCAAATTCCATTGTTTTCCTTCATTTTCCTCCTCACATGCAACATGTGACCTTTCACCTTCCTTCTCTCCTAATTTTCATTATTTTCATAAAAAAGCCAATTAATGTCTCATGCCTTTCAAATCTTTTTCCATTGCCTTTACCAATATCCTTAGCCATAATAAACCTAATCAACACCCACTAGGATGATTTTCCTACCATTAAGCTTGGAATACATTTCCCATCATCGTGGTCTTATATATTTTTACATGGATTTTTAACTAGGATTGTTACAATACTATTACTTTTCTTCTAGAGGCTCACTTTATCTTCCCTTGCCATGAAGGAACCTTATATACATTGAAATCATATGCCTCATAGTGTCTACTTACTTGATTCAAATATTTTTTGTATAATCTCTTATGTTGATAATTGCATCCAAAACAAATCACTAAGGATAATGGCAACTGATTGTATTTCTGGTTGGGGATCCTACTCAAAATAGTGTGAGGTCTAATTGGGACTTCATACTAGGAAGACCCCTTGTTGGCGGACTTCTACCACCATCAATAATATATTAAATAAATAAGTAAATAAAATACAAAGAAGTCGTGGTCATTATAAGGGTTTTAGAATACCCAAATTGCTAAACAAACCCAGTAGTCTTCTTCAACTATTCATATATGCATTTACATCTAATCAACAATACTAGTGTAATTTAGTAATAAATTAGTGGAATAAAATACGAGAATGAACATATGTGTTCAACAAAGGTGAGTAAGTTTATGAACATGTACAAAACCTTTACGCATTAAGAGATGCTGTGATTTTTTTTTCCATATTACACTAACATAACTGACAGCCCGATAATGGCCATAAATTTGAACATTAATAATTTATACATGTCTTTGAGAAGCGGAATTCCATAAAAAATATTAAGTATACATATGCCTTTGTAATAGAAGGGAGGTCATAGTCTCTTAGGCCTAATAATTAAAAAACTAGGGATAAAACCTTGGTTCTAACTTTATGTAGACAAAGCCTAAAAACTCATAAATTTACAAGATTATGGCCTAGAAAGTGCCTTGGTAAACCATTGAGGAGAAAAACCTGGAGACAAGATAAGATTTAAGCGAGTTAAAAAGCTAGCGAGTTGTGTTGTAGCTCCGGAGAAGAACGTCAAGGGTTGGAAATGAATTCCTTACAGAGAACGAGAGTAGCCCTGCAAAAGAATATAAACTCACATGTTAGGGAAGGACTTGTGTTATAATCCTACGGTGTTACAAAAAAATTAAGATTATACATAATAGCATGAGCATGGTAATGGGTCATAGTTACCAGCAGAAAGGCATAGATCCTTTCTTCTATATTGCTCAACCGATAAAAACTCTAGTGTGCACACACCAGAACATGGGTTATAAACTATCTAAAGGGATAATTATAAACTGAGAAGAGATATTGCAGGATCTATCTAGATACAAATTCATTAGTCGAGCCTGCAAGGAAAATGGGGCATGAGGAAGAAACAAAATTAAAACCAACTATGAAAGTGGCATCTCTAGGAAACTCCTACGATTGCTCCATCTAGAAAATATTCTTAAATTCTGAAAACCGAATTAATTAGACAAGAATGAAATTTCTAGAAGAAAGGACACATAAACAATTTATGTCAACCTATTTTGGGGAAAGTTTCTCACCATTAATAAAACAAAATGAATTGTTTGAGCTTGTTGTGTCAACAAATGAAGAAATATGAACACTGTTAGACAAGGGTATCGACAAAAATTGAGAGGAATGACAAGAAGCTACCTCAAAAACCTTAGGTGCATAGCTTTCCCCGTCAAGAGGAATCACAAATTCGAGGGATGGTCAGCAATCCCTAGGGTGGTTACCACCATTACCCAACTAAAATGTTTATGTAGAAAATGTGTGATAGGTTAACCCGATAATGCAATATAAATCAAAGCATAATACTATAACCTACTTCTACTATCAATTTGCGAAAGCTTAAAGATCAAGCTGAACAATATAACCAGAAGAAGAAGAATCAGTGGCATAATACACATGAAAGTACTTTGGGGGAAGTCTCAGGTAAAAACCCCACATTATTGTATTATCATACATGGTGGAAATACATACGAATTATACAAAGCCTTAGCTCTCACAGCCAGCCAACTCTCAGTACAATCCTCACAGATACTCACAGGAAATCTTGGCTTCTCTATAGCCTTCCTCTCTGTCCTCCAAGCTCCTATTTCCTTGCACTGTTCCTTGTGGATGATTAGCCTATTACCAAGTGGAAAAAACAAGCCTTCAAAACTATGAAATCCTCAAGAATGAATCCTTTACTTCATGCATGAGTTTTCTCCATAAGAAAACACATGAAACTGATAGTACATTGTCCTTGAACATTAATCTCAACTGGGTCTTTCTCATAATAGACATGCATGAGTTTCTGATGAGGGAATCTTCAGTTAACTGGAGTAGCACTAGTTGAGTGTATTAATGCATCAACTGATTGTTAACTGACTATTAGTTCCTCAAACAGTTTGGAACTAATTTAACTGGACTTAACTCAGTAAACTGAGTTAACTAATTACAACTCAAATATAACTCAATCTTATCTCCTTAATTTAAGGGATAACTCTTGCATGAGTTAAGAAAAACTTCTAACTTGAATTTCTCCAACTAATTAATTTTAAATAAATTAATTAATTATTTCCAAGTATCTGTTAGACTAAACTCGATTTTAATTCACAATTTAATTCAAGGACAAATTAAATTGGAATATTCTTGTTGCCATATTTCAACACTCCCTCTCAACAAGAAAGGGATTATCTGCCACCCCAATCCTGTCTCTATGGAATTCGAATTTACACTTTGACAATGCCTTTGTCAAAATGTCAACATCTTTCTCCTCTATTGAAATATACTGCAGCAACATGATCCTCCTCACTACATAGTCTCTGAGATGATGATACCAGATGTCAATGTGCTTGGACCTATCATGAAATACTAGATTCTCAGAGAGTTTGATACAACTATGATTATCACAATAGATCACAGTTGGATCCATCCTCTGATCAAACAAACCAACTAGGATTTTTCGCATCCAGATGGCTTCACATGATGCCTGACTTGTAGCCATGTATTCTGCCTTTGCTTAGCTGAGTGCAACCGACCTCTGTTTCTTGCTGTACCAAGAAACTGTCGCTGACCCAAGGTTGAAAACCTCCTAATGTGCTCCGATCTGATGGACTCCCTGCCCAATCTTCATCAGTGAAGCCCTGTAGCTTCACTCCCTCTATCCTTCTGTACCATAATCCATACTGAGATGTGCCTCTGAGGTATCTCAATACATGCTTTGTTGCCTTCCAAAACATCTTGGTAGGCTGAACCACGCTTGACTCAGCTAGTTCACTGCATAGCACAAATCTGGTTGTGTGTTCATTAAGTACATCAGTGAACCCACAAGTTGCCTGTACACAGTAGCCTCTACCACTTCTCTTGAAGTAGCAACCTCCTTCCTCCAGTTACCTGCTAAAGGAGTCTGGATGGGCTTGCACTTATCCATGTGGAATCTCCTGAGTATCTCGTTGGCATACTTGCCCTGAGACACAAACAACTCCCCGTCCTTCTGCCACACTTCCATGCCAAGAAAGTAATGCATGAGACCCATGTCTTTCATCTCGAATTCTCTTACAAGGTCCTCCTTGCAAGACACGATCGACTGATCATCACCAGTCAATATGAGATCATCAACATAAAGTACGATGATCAACAACTTACCTTTCACCACGAGGTGGTACAGGTTCACATTTGCTTCACTCTTTGTGAAGCCCAACCTGGTGAAGTAGTTGTCTATCCTAGTGTACCAACCACGAGGTGCTTGCTTCAGCCCGTACAACACTCTCTTAAGTCAGCACACATGCGACTCATGATCGAAGGTTTCAAAACCTTCTGGTTGCTCTATATACACCTCTTCCTCAATCTGGCCATTGAGGAATGCAGTCTTCACATCCATCTGATGGATCTTCCAACCCATCTATGCTGATAGTGCCAACATAGATCTAATAGATGAGTACCTTGCGACAGGAGCAAAATTCTCATCATAGTCAATCCCCTCGACTTGTAAAAAGCCACGAGAAACAAATCTTGCCTTATGCTTCTCCACACTACCATCGGCAGCTTGCTTTACCTTGTAAAGCCAACGGGAACTCACAACTGACTTGTTCTCTGATCTCAGAACCACGTCCCAAACACTATTAGGAACTATGGAGTCATACTCCTCCACCATAGCATTCACCCAAATCGGCTACTGCACTACTTCCTCAAAGGAAGATGGCTCGGTCTCAACACATTCCCCAGTAAGGGCCATGTATCTAGTGTACCTCTCAGGTGACCTCCTATGTCTATGCTGAGAAGATGGTGCTCCCACATTCTCTCTCACATCCTCCAACAATCTGTCAGCTTCTGTTGTGCACTTTCGTCCATCTCTGGAAGACTCTGCTTGAGTGGATGTCTCCACTCTTGGAACCTTTGCATGTAGCTGCTCCGCATTAGTCTAAGACTCCTCCTCCTTAGGAACCAATAGTTCCTCCATAGCCTATAGTTGGAGCTCCCTCTCAAGGAAAACTCGCATGGCCTTCTGCTCATCAAACTTGAGATCTCTGCGAATCACTGCCCTCCAACTGGTAGGAAAGTACACCCGATAGTTGTGAGGTGTATCGGTGTACCCCACAAATATCCCCAACTTTGTTGTCGTCTCAAGCTTCTTCCATGCATCCTTTGTCACATGGCAATTTACCGATGAGCCAAAGATCCTGAAGTGACCCACATCTGGCCTCTTACGAGAGAAAGCTTCCTCTGGTGTCTTCATCCCAAGTATGCGATGCGGGCTTCTATTCTATAAATAGATCGTTGTGTTGCATGCCTAAGCCCACAAGTCAAGTGGTAGGCCTTGGTCATGTAGCATTGACCGTGCTGCCCCTACAATAGTTTTGTTCTTCCTCTTGGCCACCCCATTCTGCTGTGGGTTATGAGGTGTCGTCAACTCTCGTTTAATTCCTTCCATTGCACAGAAGTCCTTAAACTCTTGAGAGACATATTCTCCACTATTGTCGCTTCTTGAGGCCTTGATCTTCTCCCCTAACTCTTTCTTGACCAAAGATTTGAACTCACAAAACTTTGTGAGGGTTTGGTCCTTCTTCTGCATGAAATAAATCCAACATTTATGAGAATAGTCATCAATGAAAATCACATAATACCTTTGCTTCGCTATGGATGTTGTCGAGAATGGTCCACACAAATCAATATGAACTCGCTCTAAGATAGCCTTTGCTCAACTGTCTCAATCATGAAAGGAAGACTTGGTGTACATTCCCAAGTTACAACCTTTGCATGTGTCAACTTGCTCAAGTTTACCTTTGGGAAGTCCTGTAGATATCTATTGCATTATCTTCAAAGCCCCATGATGCAAATGGCCCAACCACCTATGCCACAACTCGCCAATGTCTTGGCTATGCACCAATTCTACTTTCGTACTCAATGTTGCACAATCATCCACCTATAGTTTATAGAGATTCTTCACCCGAATACTTATCCTCTTGGTCTGACTCGTGGCTATGTGTCTTAGGAACACCTTTCCTTTACTGAAGACAACATCATAGCCTTTGTCCTCCAACATCGCAACTGATACCAAGTTCTTCTTCAGTCTAGAAACATACATCACGTTTGTCAAGGTGAGAGGAGCTCCATGCTCCACCTGAAAAGCAACCGTGCCCACTCCTGAAACATTATACCTTCTGACGTTACCCATCTCTATGCGCATCTTGAGGTTTTTCTCCTCTAAGGCTCTAAATAAATTTTTATCATCGGTCATGTGGAATGAGGTTCCACTGTCAAGATACCAGACACAACCCATCATCGATGACACCATGCATGCAATGAGGGTAAAGTCTATTTCGAACTGAGAGGCTAATGCCTCACCTTCCAATCCTTTTGAGGATCCCTTCTTGGGCTTATTCGATGGGTAATTAGTCGCATAATGTCCCATCTTGTGAAAATTAAAGCATCTTACTTTATACATGTCACCCTTCTTCCTCCATGAGAAGAATTCGATTTGAAAAGGGAAGCCTTCCCCTTCCCTTTCCTTGCCTTAATTGCTAAGGCCAGATTTTCTTCATCATCCTTCTTGGATTAAGAACCATCTCATGTGCTCCTCCTGATCTCCTCCTACATAAGATATGACCACAGTCGTTCCCAATCCGGCAATTTCTCCCTTCCATTCACAGAATCCTAGTAGCCATTCCAACTCTTTGGAAGGCCAAAGAGAGAGAGGCTCACCATATCATCATTGGCAATAGTTATTCCCACACTACCAAGCTCATCTCTGTAGGTGGTGAGCTTGTTTAGATATGTGGAAATAGTATCACCCTTCTCCATCTTGATTCTTCAAAGCTTATCCTTGAGCGCCAATTTCTTCTGGTCGCTATTGTTTTGGTAGAGGTCCTTCAATGTCTTCCACATTGAAAATAGAGTATCCTTCCCATGGAGACTCGAGACAATATGGTCTTGAATTCCCTCAAGGATGATCCGTCTCGCCTTCGCCACACAGTTCTTCCACTCAACCAACTCTTGTGCATTAGTTGAAGCTTTCTTTGGGATGTCTTGATCAATGAATTCCTTCAAGAATTGTATTCTAATACAACCTCCATTCTATCTTTCTATGCTATGTAATTCGAGCTACCTTCCAAGGCATACTCGAGTCTCAAGCCATAGAACGCCATTGGTCAACCTTGAAGTATGATATGAATTCAATTTTCACCTGCAACCCCGAACTTCAAACTTCAAATTCTCTTAGTATATTGTTCATAGCTCCGATACCATGTACAAAATCGGTGATAGGTTAACCCAATAATGCAATATAAATCAAAGCAGAATACTATAACCTACTTCTACTATCAATTTGAGGAAGCTTAAAGATCGAGCTAAACAATATAACCAGAAGAAGAAGAATTAATGGCACAATACACATGAAAATACTTTGGGGAAAGTCTCAGATAAAACCCCACACTATTGTATTATCATACATGGTGGAAATAGATAGAAATTATACAAAGCCTTAGCTCTCACAACTAGCCAGCTCTTAGTACAATCCTCACAGATGCTCACAGGAAATTTTGGCTTCTCTCCAGCCTTCCTCTCTGCCCTCCAAGCTCCTATTTCCTTGCACTATTCCTTGTGGATGATTAGCCTATTACCAAGTGGAAAAAACAAGCCTTCAAAACTGCGCAAATTTCAAGGATGAATCCTTGACTGCATGCATGAGTTTTCTCCATAAGAAAACACATGCAACTGATAGTACACTTCCATTGAACATTAATTTCAACTGGGCCTTTCTCAGAATAGAAATGCATGAGTTTCTGATGAGGGAATCTTCAATTAATTGGAGTAGCATTAGTTGAGTGTATTAATGCATCAACTGACTATTAACTGACTATTAGTTCCTCAAACAGTTTGGAACTAATTTAACTGGACTTAACTCAGTAAATTGAGTTAACTAATTACAACTCAAATATAAC
The DNA here is from genome assembly GCA_000404065.3 of Pinus taeda. Classification (NCBI taxonomy): domain Eukaryota; kingdom Viridiplantae; phylum Streptophyta; class Pinopsida; order Pinales; family Pinaceae; genus Pinus; species Pinus taeda. Next base: position 110,306 of record APFE031255014.1, on the reverse strand, counting down.
TCAATCTTATCTCCTTAATTTAAGGGATAACTCTTGCATGACTTCAGAAAGACTTCTAACTTGAATTTCTCCAACTAATTAATTTAAAATAAATTAATTATTTATTTTCGAGTAGCTGTTAAGGCTAAATTCGATTTTAATTCAAGGACAAATTAAATTGGAATATTCTTGTTTCCATATTTCAACAGTTTATCATTGTTGGATTTCTTTAGTGACAGATGCTCAGTGGAGATGAGACAAGTACCAATGATATTTTCCATAGTATTTTATAGTTGGAGCATCGAGAAACTTTCCTTTGGAATGATAGGAACTTATGTAGTCACTAAACATTAAGTATGGTGACAAGTCAAAGCAATTCAAGAAGAAAATTAAAAAAATTGAATTGAGCCTAAGATCATCAATAGTCCCACACACATTGTCAAAATACTTGGCAACAAATATAAAACATAGTAAACATATAATGATACACAAGTATCACGGGACACATTATATATGTGAAGAGTAATGTGACATTTTATGGGGAACCATATATATAGTTAATTGGTGCACCATCACAAATCTTTTGAAGCCCAACTATTATGTAAATAATTTAAGGGTAGAAGAATAAAGTTAAAACTAAAATCATTCAAGATATGTGATTACAGACATTAACACTCCATAAAGCACTAATTGGTAATAGAGAAATAACAATAATCTTCAAGAAAGATGATAATACTATTTTTGCAATAATATAACATGATCAGTAAAAATAAAATTATAATATAATATATATATATATATAATAATATAATACCTCATTTCTTATTAGTACTAGTAATGTTGCATTCTAGTTATTAAAAATAAAAATAGAAAAATAGAAAAATATCATTTAAGAATTACTAAGAATTTTTTATAGTCAATGGGAGATGTGACATGTAATCCCTCTGAGTGTCAAGCCACAGGGATCTAGTACCAAGATTTCCTTCACTTGCTTTACATTTGAATTCGCTTTAGCTCTATTTCTAACCCGTAATTCTCTCCTAGGAGCCAAGCAATATTTTGTCTAGAAATATTTGGAGCGTTGTCCCCCTTCTATCCCTAAAAATGCCCACCGGATAGTCCAAACCTGATAGTCATATGCGACAAGGTTTTTCCTTATTGAAATGCACCAAAAGCGGACTTTCCATCCTCCTTGTTTCCTACAAATGAACCTCCTCATAATTAACAAGAGCTCAGAGTTTGCATGCTCTTGCATGAAAGTGGTTGGCCACATCAACCCCTCCATTTAATGTCATCACATACCTAGGGTGGTAGGCACAGTCCCCCACACCACCATCCGTGTCAAATTACACCCCCATTGGGGAGACATGTTCTCTAAACTCCACTGTCTCATGATAATTAGATTTTTCATCTTCCAAAATGTTGTACGAGTTCTGATGCCAGTCTAAGTGTGAGTCTAGAGGCCAACCTATTGCCAAATATATTTCTCTTTGAAGACAACCTAGATTAGCCAAAAATTATACAACAAGATAACATCATTAATGGATAACAATAGTTGTGAAATCCAAGAAATCATATTAATCAATCGACCACTCTTGGATAGTTTTTGGACAAGGGCTCAATGAATTAATTTTTGGGTTGTTCCACTAACTAATTGAGAATCCCCGTCTATCAAAAGCTTAGAATAACCCATCGTTATTTCCAGCTTGAGACCCCTTTCAAGAGCTAGAAATTTATCTTCATTATTACTTTCTATACCACAGTCTACCGCATAGATCCAAAACACATTATGCCTCAAATCCAATATACTACCTCCATACCCAACTAAACTTAGACTACCTTTCGAGGCTCCATCAAAGTTGAGTTTGATGAAACCTTCCAAGGTGAAGGAGAATAATTTGTACACGAGGAAACCTGAATATGGGGAGGATTCCAAGAAGCATGAGATATCATGGATGGAGAGAGATCATATATATACAACTTTAATTTGTAGTTATATTAATACAAGTAGTTGCTACGTATTAATATATTTTATTAATACTTTCAAATAATAATATTATTTTCTAACTTACATGTATTTAATATCTAAATTTTTAAAATATTTTTTTAGAAAATAAATATTAAATTTATAATGTTATATGTATAGTTCATATCCATAGAGAGTACTTCTATACATTTTAACAATAAAATCATATAATATCTCAAATAATTATACATTTAGTACTTCCAATATAGAATACTTACTACATTTCAACATTTTTATATATTATTATTATACCTGCAACTTTTTTTTCCACTTATTACTTATTGAAATACATTCTTCTTTAAATTTTACTCATTTATATCGGTTATTTAAATAAATTTTTATTTAAAATATTTCTTAACAATATCATAATAAAATTTGATTTAAATATCCTTTATTTTTATTATTCAATTATGAATAGAAATCTCAACTAATCTATAAGTAGTTTTTCTATATTGTTTTCTAAATTATTGAGATATATATACTAACAAAATGACTCTCCAAAACAATTAACCCTAAAAACTATAACCATTATTATAAAACTGCATTGGCATTTTACTTTTAAAGATAAACTACTAGTAAAATTGATTAATTACACCACAAGAGCACTTCACCTAAAAATGGGTCTCACTTATCAATTTTAAAAATATCTCGCAACTAAAAACTCAAATATGATCTTTAAACAACAAACTCATATAAAATAACGATAAAAATGATAGAGTAATAGCCACTGAATCAGGGGTGACAAAGCGACATATAAAAGAGACGCTAATGACAGCCTGTGTGACGCAGGAGCATCTTATTCTTGAAATTGAAAAAAAATAATTGAAATGTGGAATGAATTAGATTTCTTATTTAAAAACAATTGAAAGGGGAAGGAATTAGAATTTTTAATTTATTAGTAAATTATTTTTTAGTTTAAAGATGGAAAATTTGGATAGGAATAATGTTGGAAAAAAAGATAAAAAAACTAATCTTCTTTTGTAGATATAGATGAAAGTAGGTTTTTTATTAAGTTTAGAAAATAGAGTAGATTTGTAGGAGGAAAAATCTAAAGAAAGCTAAGACTTTTTGGAGGAAAAAACACCAAGCTTGGATTTTTTTTTTGGAAAATTCCTATGAAACAAAGGAGCATCTCACCCGAGGTGAGCCAGAACCTTAGAAAAATGTAGGGGATCTAGATTTAATTATCTAAGTGATTTCCATAACCATTGACACATTCCTTCACAGGTATTTAACTCAAGCATTTAACAAAAAATAGACATACATAGAAAATCTTTAAAAGGGCCCACAAACTACATAGACAATTAACAGAACTCCCATTTTCCTTATATTATCAAAGCATCAGAGCCTAGTTACAATAGAATTTCTTCCTTACAGCTTGCCGCACATTACAGACTTGTGCGCAATGAATAAAATTCAAAACTAATAACAGAATATATCATTACAACTAGGACCTCAACCATTACATAACATCGAAACTTTTTGATACAGTTCCATTTATACAACACTATCTCAAAACTCCTTGCAGCTGATTAAACTTTCCAAGGCCAACTAAACTCATTTCTTGTTGCCCTATGTCTTCTTTTATAGCCGTGCTCACTTGATTTGGTCCTTTTGGTCCCTTGCTCACTTGATTCCTAGTTTTCCAATACCTAGAGCCATTACCTTGGTTCTCTGTTGACTGTATAAAAACGACTCCTGATTTCTCGGTGCATAGCCTTATTTTCCATTGCATGAGTTTCAAAACAAATATTACGTTGCCGCTTGTATTTTCTAGTGCTCTTCTTCTGACAACTTTGTTCAAAATTTCCTTCACAACTTTTATTCCTTCAAAAATGAAGGACCCAACATGCCTCGACCACATACCATTGATTCGCCCTCGAGTCAATGTGTTGCTACCACTATTTCCAGACTCTGTGTTGGCTGGCTTTCACTTGGCTTAGTTGCAGTACCTTCAAACGAAGGACCCAACTCTAGAACGATTTGAAGAGTTGAGTCCTTGAATCTTGTGAATGTGTAAACAAAGGAGTTCCATGATTCCAAAAGTGTGAAACCTTAGCTAAAAACTCGGTAATTGTTTGTTCACTAAGATCACTGGGTTATGACTCAACAAGTTCCTTAATCAGTTGATTTGCATCCATGGATAATGTGCTCAAGGTGATAAAAGTCACGGAGAAACCACTTGGTTTCTTGGGTCGTGTCTTCCAACTAGATTATCTAAGCATCCATTACATTTGCTTGATCTGGGAGCATCTTCTTGGCTTCCAGGCTGGAGGTCACCATTGCTTGCTAAAATAAGTTTTGGACATTCTCATGCAAGGGATCAATAGTTTCATTATTCTTCACGATAACGCCACTTCCATATGAGATATGGAGGAACATCTGCTGAGATTATTGCATAACTTGGGGTAGATTAGTGCGGATGGAAGTGACATTCTAAAGCTTTGCAGTGATCTGACTGTGGTAGGTTGTTGAATGATCTCACAAAATTGTTGCATATTATTGACATTGTACTAGATCTCTACATATTTAGAAACAAGTTACTTACACGATGCTTCAATAAAAGTGCAACAACCGGCAGGGGAACATGCGGCAAGTTCTGCGGGTTGCTCTACGGAAAATGGTGCAAGTGTAGACCGCATGGATTACAATTGGGTATGAACATCTTTTACGATGGCTTCCAATCTTGCTTTCTCAAAACAAAATTGTGTCTCGACTACAACAATGGAATTTATCTAGTGTTGTTTGTCGTCGCAGGTGACCTAAAGGTCGATGCACCTAAACTCCGTTTGAACTAACCGATGCTCCAATTGAGAAACTGAAGCATGAATGAACTGATATAATCGTGGTGAGCAGCATGCATTGTAGGTGTCGGCCGGAACAGTATCCACTGGTGGGACCCTCGATTGCAATGGTTTGCCACTAGTGACAAAACACTCTGACTGGTCTTATGGTGACAATTCCCTCCGCATCACACTCCTTTCATTCTGCACAATTCTACAAAGGATAGGGAATAGAATGAAAGTAATAATATCATGCTACTGAGTAGCAAGAGAGATGACTTGATGACTTTGCTCAGGGTCTTTCATGAATTTCGCCACTTGCTCATCAGAAATGGGTGAAGTGGATGAAGATGGATGAGGTGATGAATCAATAAGAGGTAGATTGGTTGATGGTAAGGGAATAATAGTGGTAGGTATACTAATATAAGTAATGAACATAGAGTCGATCTCCATGTTTCTTGACTCATCAGCGACAGTGGGTGAATCAGGATGGTCAGATAAAGTTGCTTCTGAGGAATGAGGTGTCTCATCGAAAGCAGTGTGTGGAGATGGAGGTTGTTCTTCATGAATAGGAATAGCAGGGTTAGTGGAAAGGGGTTCAACATCAAGGTCAATGATGGCAGAAACAGGGTTAGCACAGTGGGTTCGTCGAGATGAAATGGAAGTAAAGGCAGTAGTGGGCGGAATGGTGATTGCGATGGTGGGTGGCGTAGTGGACATTAGGGTAATTTGATGCACCTAAAGGGCTTCGTGCACATAAGAACCTACCATGGACCATGTAGAAAAGGTTGAGTTCACACATTCCTTAGCCTTCTTCAGCAGGGGTTGAAGACCTTCCGACACGTCCTAGAAATGCTTGCGCAAAGATGAAGGGGCACCTTTTGTAGGTTTCATTGCATCAAAATCGTAGAAAATTTGTCCATCTTGTTGCCTTCAGAATGAAAATTGTTCTCGTTGATGTAGAATGGCAGTGGGCACATAGACAAAGTGTCTAAAGAAACATGCATCGTCCAAGGATAACAAGAATTATGTGAAATACCAAACCAAACATGAGGAGAGTAATGTTCAAGCAAAGGGAGCGGCACCTGCGAAATAGAATTTGTCACGATGACCATCTTTTTGAACTAGTGACCAAATGCGAGGTCATTAAACTCTTTGTTTATGGTATCTTCAGTGCTACACCAAGGTGCATACGTATAAGCAAGAGGTTCATCTTCTGCAATTTTGGCGAGGTCATAGCCCTATGGAGCACACCATTTAGACATAACTAGGGGGAGAAGAAAAACACAAAAATTAAGTATGTAGGTCTACCATAAGTATCATTTGGAGCTTCAAATAATTCATGAAGGAGATAGTTGCACCAATTTCGTTGATCCCCTCAAACACAAGCTTTTGCAACTGAGATAGAATCCAACGAACATTCACCTATAGTATAGTGCGTGAGTTTGGTGGAAATAATTGTACTAGCAACACGAACCGACATGTTATTGATCATATCTGCAAGGACAACTCCTTGCCCTTTCCTAGTGGTTCCATATCTCTTATACAAGTTGTCTTCATCTGCCTTCTTGCCCCATTTAGTGTTTTTCTGAAAAGTAGAACTAACATCGACTCCATAAGCGGACAATCCTATAATTTTATGAATATCAATTGAATGAATGGGGTATTATCGGTCCAACCAAAGAGAACCCCCATGAAGCTGACTGATTAGGAACTTGGTACAACGCATTACCTCACTCGTGGTGCCAAACATAAGTAAATTGTGTAAAAGAAAGAGAGCAGAGAGATTTAAGGGAAATAAGACCGATTTGACTTTCATGGTGGATCTAGCATTAGGACGGGTATTGGGCTCCATAAAAACATCAGTCTAAAGTGCAGGGAACAAGGTGGGAACAAAGAGGTCATTATCAACAAGGTAGGTTTTATCATACTTTCCTAAGAGATCATCCTCGCAGTGAATACGACGATAGGGTACAGACTGACAACAACTTTAGTTTGGCATACTATTGTTACAAGATGATGGGTGTACACAAATCGGACAAGAGGATGAGGAGGAAAGGAGGGTTTGGGGATAGGAAATACTGAAGCCAGAGCAGAAACTGAGAATATGCGAAAGGAAAAGATGAAAATTAAGATGAAGAAAACAAAGATATAGAACAATTGATGCGGAGGGGTGTGGGGGGGGGAGGACCTAGCCATTAAGCATGGGAAATGTGAATTAATTTGAATTAATGGCAGGGGATATGGACACATATTGAGGAATGTTGTGACATAATGAAAAATTTAGCATGACAGAATAAAATATTCTCGGAATTGGGAGACGGATTTAGTAACTAAATCGGACATGATTGGAAATATTGACAGACAAGACAAGCATTGTTAGGCCCCTATACTGCTAGTGTAACCCCTTATTGTTATTAGTACAACCCACTTATTATATTGATGTACCCATGTAGTGCC
>APFE031255014.1:63980-83737 GCA_000404065.3 Pinus taeda | reverse complement strand
ACTCCTATATATAGAAAGGAGGTCTTTTCATTTGTATCATCCAAGAATTGTTCGTTTATGTAATGTAAAGGAGGTTGCTCCCTCGAAGAGGCTGAATTCTAAGGCGTTGATCTATCTTTTCTATCTTTTCTTGAGTTGGTTTCATAACAAGCATTAATGACTCTGACAAGACAAGATATGACAAAATCTCCCCAAACACAATGGGTTGTGGTTGGTCACAATTGAAAGACAACAAATTTGTAGAAAAGACTGAAAATACAAACTACTAACTTGTTGAAAGACTTATTGAGACGACTACCCTAACTACTACTTCTCTCACAAGAAGAGGACATTTCATTTTGAACATGAAACAAAAAAATAGGGTTTCAGGCGAGTGCCATTCACCCATCCAAGAAAATGCACACCATCCGATTGAGCAAGTCAGGCAGCACCTAAATCTTTGATTTCCACAACATAAAACGGACCAAGCCAATGCATTTGGAGCTTACCAGGATGCTTGTGATACTTGCTGTCATAAATTAGTACTTGGTCACCAATGGGAAAGGACTTCTTCTTGATGTGGTGATCATGCCAAGCCTTCTGGCGCTCCTTCTCAAATGTTTGATGAAAATATGCAAGAAATCAGGACTCATCTATTTTCAATAATTCATTTACTCGTTTAGGAATAGATTCATCCTCTGACATCTAAGTTGCATGAGAAATGAAGAGATTAGCAACAGGAAACTCAGTAGGAATAACAGCTTCTTTCCCATAGGACAATTCAAAAGAAGTATACTTATGCAATGACAATGTAGTAGGAACTCATTCATCCTAATCATCTTGATTTGCGGTTCAAACCTCAGTAAGTACCTTCTCCAAAATTTTGTTGAAATCCTCGATGGTCCCATTGGCTTGCGAATGATAAGGAGTGTTGTTATGGTGTTGTATCATGAAATTTTGCATTAGCGTGCATGGATTGTTTCATTAATGAAATGAGAGCCATGATCACTTGTAAGGCTTCACATGCACCTAAATCTGGTAATAATACTTTCAATGATAAATTGAGCAATTATATATGCAATGCCGTCTCTAACAGGAGTAGCTTCCACTCAACGAGTCAAATAGTTTGTTGCATGATGATATACTGAGCATGGGAATGACGAGCGAGAGGGTGAATGGGGCCCATGAAATCAATGACCCATTTCTCAAAAGCATCTAGGGCTTGTATTAGATTCAGAGGCATTTTGTCTCGACGTGACGGATGACCAACCAGTTGATAGAAATCACAATTCTTGTCATATTATTTTGTATCCTTAAACAAAGTCGACCACCACAAGCCATCTTGCAGAAATTTTCGAGATGCCACTTTCCCTCCAACATGGCCTCTTGCAACCCCAACATGACTTTCCCACAAAACACCTTCGCATTCATGATCAAGGGTACAACAACGTAAAACTTGATCGAGCCCCATTTTATATAACTATCCTCCAATGAGCTGATAATCTGCCACTCTAACAACTAAATGATTTTTCTGCATCGTAGTGTAATCGAAAGGGCACTAACCTATAGCAAGAAAGGTAATAATATCTTCTAAATATTCAAGGACAACTTCGATGTGGAACAATGAGAATCTGGAAAATCATCATCAATGGATCACCTTGATTCTCCTTACTCTAGCATGGATAAATGATCTGGCCCCACATTGGATTTTCCTGGCTTGACAATTACTTCAAAACTGGACTCTTGGAATAACATCAACAACCGACAAATTATTCCTTCAAGCACAGGCTTATTAATCAAATACTCCAGCACTGAGTGGTCTGTGAAAAAATTGAATGGACCTCCCAACATGTAATGTCAAAATTCCTGGAGAGAATACACCATTGCCAAAGCTTCTCATTTTGTAGTAGTATAGTCCTTCCCCGCATTGGAATTTTTCATGCTTGCAAAATAGATAGGGTGATCTAGATTCCCCTCACCGGGTTGCATCAGTATAGCTCCCAATGCAATTCTGGAGGCATCAACATGGACATGGAATTGCTTGTTCCAGTTAGGATAAACCAAAATGGGCGCTCTTGCAAGCTTCTCCTTCAAGGTATCAAATGTCATATCACATTCACCAACCCACACAAAACATTTGTATTTATTAAGGAGATTCTCAAGCGGTGTTGTAATTGAAGCATAATTTCTTATGAACCTACGATAATAACCAATATGTCCCAAAGTAGAATGCAGTTTTCGAAGAAAAATATGGGGCAACATATTCAATATTACCGCAACTTCAGTGGCATCTACACATACACCCTCCTTGTAGACAATATGTCCCAACAATGTTCCAAATGGCACAACAAATATACACTTCTTCAAGTTGAGAGAAATTTGAATTTGTCTACTTCTAACAAACATAATCCACAAAAAAAACTAGGATGGTTCTTGAGTAAGCTCTAAATAGTCCAATCATCCATATAAACGTCAAGAAATTTATGAATATACTCATGAAAAGCAACAATAACAATATGAGAGAAAACAACTGGAGCATTCTTCAACCCAAAAGGCATAACATTATATGCATACAACCCCCATTCAATGGTGAATGTGTTCTTATCTTTATCTTCTTCTGCAATGTGTACTTGATGATATCCCGAGAAGCCATCAGTAAAAGAGTAAGCTTCATTTCCCCCAACATTGTCCAAGACTTCATCGTTGAAAGGAGTTGGAAATGGATCATGCACATGTGCATTATTGAGGTTGCAGTGGTCAACACACACCCAGATTTCATATGAATCCTTTGTATCCTAGATAACAATAGGACTTATCCATTCAGCTTCATCAACTGGGAATATAAGGCCAGCAGCTAACATTTTATCAATTTCCTCCTTTACCTTCTCCTTTACTCGCAGATTCAATCTATAGGACTGATGCTTAACTAGTTTCACATTTGGCCTCAGTGCGATTTTCATTTCACCCAGGTCTCCTTTAATCCCCTTTAATTCTGAAAATGAACAGGGAAATAAATCTTCATATTATTTAAGCATGTCAAATATTTCCCGAGTGGTTTGATCATCCTAGTCATCCCCAATGGAAGTGAGCTTTGGTTTCTCCTTTGTCCCAATATTCATGTTCTTCAATTTGAGAGGTTGCAGATGCACAACATCATGTACTGGATCCTCCTTTATCTTTCATTCTCCTTCATAATCATGAAAAGACAAATGTCAGAGCCCCTCGAGATCATCATCTAGGTCTTTATTAACTTTGCTACAAACCACAACTTCATGGAACCTTGATTCATATTGGTGCACAAAGTCTCCATATCTACTGCACTCCTTTAAAGTTCCTCCACAGGAAAACAAACTCCTCTCATAGCTCTGAGGGCTTGCGCTATCTTTTCATTAGCATCAAAAAAGGAAAATTCTTTACAAAACTAGGTAGACAATGCCTCCCAATCTGTTGTTTTGTGCTTTAAGTGCTCCTGCAAATACTAAGCTTGTGAAATATTTCCCAAAGAATGAATGAATAGATGTGGCCACATATCAACTACTTGGGCATTATTCTTCCATACAGAACAACAATGCACAATATGTTGTTGCAAAAAAGAATGACCATCATAAGTAGGGATGTTACTTAAAATTTCTTGTGAAGGGAGAAAACGATAAAGGAGAACAACCTTAACTATGCTCCAGTACTGAAGTTGGTACTGATGAGTTTCCCACCATCTTGCGGGAGTCACTTGAAAACCAACATTCATAAAAGGAATATTTTGAATTTCTTCAATATAGGAATCAATTTATTTAATAAAGTTTACAACAGAATCAATACCATTGAAATTAGGATACTTGCATACCTCGGTACCAATCCAGTGAACACATCTAATAGTGGTGCAATGCCGAGAATGAAGCTCATGAGCACCTTGTTGTCAGTGTTCCATCATAGCTTCAAAATCAACTTAAGTACTTTGAACACTTTGTCAATTGATAGATTCAGTTGTTGTAGGGTTGATATACTCTTCTCTCCTCCCAGCAATCAGTTGATATAGTTGATCAAATAGATTAGGTGACTCAACATCATCCATCGACTCAGTAAATCCTGGACCCTGATATGGATCAAGAGTTTGTATAACCCACATTCCATTTACTTCAAAATTCATGGTCTTCCACTTCAAATCAATGACTGCATAATCCTTGAAAGCTTAGTCAATGCCAAATAAATCTAGATATGAGTTTTTATCCCTAATAATATCAATGACCTCAAAATCCGCATAAGTTTTTACACCAACAATGTCAAATTCGACATCCTCCAATCTACCCACGGGAAGAATACAATATTGGTTCACCATCCACAACTGAATAGGGGAAAATATTAACCTATGCTTTCCAATAGCTTCCTAAGGTTTCCTTGGTAAACTATTGACATCTGAGCCCAAATCCAACATGGAATCCTTGATCTGAAAACCTACAATCTGAGCATCTACCCAAAACTCCCTTATAACCCACTTCTTATTCCTCCGTACCCTTCTATAATTTTGCTCAGGTAGGTTTGCATAAATCGGTTCCTCAGAGAATGCATCATCCTTAACAATAGTCTTCAACTTTTTCCCCAACTGGCCAGTGAGCTGCTCATCATTCATAATTTGTAAAAATAACTTAAACCAATCCATTATAGGTTGGAAAAGTTATGTGAAATGATTCTCTTCCTGAGCCTTTACTTTCTCTTGTGATTCACTAGAGATTCCTGTGAAGAAATTAACTGACGGAAAAGTTTAGTTGCATCCCTGTAATATTTCTTTTGCTTATTTAGATGATAAGATTTCTTTGGAGATGTCGGTCTTATAAAAACCAGTTGATCAAGAGTTCCAATATTAGATCCTTTCTTCTTTCATCCTCTTATAACAACATTAATATTAGGTTGTGTTGGAGGACTAGGATCTTGGGGCTTTGCACATACTAAATTAGCTCCTTTAGCCTGGTTTCGCTCTTCCCACCAAACAATAAGTTTAGGGAAGTCTTCAGTTGCATGCATATTTACTCGGTAGTATGAACACCATGGTCTCTTCGGAAAAGGACATTAACTCGCCACATGGCCTTCCTGATCATAGTTATAGAACCTAATCGGGTCACTTTTGTATGTCCTTCCTCCCCTGGGAACTCCTCCTCCTCCTCATCCTCAAGGAGTCTCATTAACACGGAAAGAAAAATAGTCGCGGCGGTCCGCTAAAGCATCCAAGGACTGACATTGATCCATATAATGGTTGGGTGATCCACAAAGCTCACAAAAAAATTTATTTGGAACATTGGAATGCCTCTATAGAATAAGACACAACTAGGGTAAATGACCAAAACTTCGACCGATCTCACAATAATTGTTTATGCACATACCTTGAGGGATGTGAAAGGACTGGAACTACGTATAACCCTGAAAAGGAAGAGAGGATGAAATTTATGCAACTCCAGGAGGTTGCGGTGGATGAGGTCCAATAAGGGCACTAGATAGTCCTGGCCCCCTCAATATCAGTCATTCTGTAACATGATGTCCTACAACCTGACAGTGAGTACACCAAACATGAGGTCTCGTTGAATGCATAGGTGCAAGGCCTTTTAATCTGTCTTCCAGAGTATAAATTTGATTATGAAGACCCATAATAAAAGGATTTGTTAAGGAACCACTAGTTCTACAATCTTGTGGATAACCAACCATAGCTTCTATCTGAATTTCTTGTTCTAAGGCATCCTGGAGGGTATTGATCTTCTACTGAGATAACAGAATACAGGTAATGGGAAATAGAGCCTTGATGAAGCAATCTCTCTTATGGTGCGGATCAGTGGGATAAGATAATTTTCTAATAGCATCTTTGAACCACTACATACATTGCTAATAATATTCTCCCTCTCATTGGTGAATATCCAACAATTCCGCTAGTCCCTGTTGATTTTATTATGGTAACTTAAATTCTTGAATAAATTCTTTTTTAACCAGATATATACGAACATTCAGGTTATCATCAAGCCACTTTATAATATCCCGCAACATAGTCTAGAACTCACTGAACTTGGTAGTGTTAGGGGTCTCACGAGCTCTCCACACAACTTCACATAACTACCAATGCTGCTAAACATCTTCACCCTCCCTTCCTACAAACTCTGGATATCTAGTAATCGAATGGGATATGACTCCAACCATAGTTGATTGTTGGGAAGACACAAGTACAAATCCTTGGGAACCCGGTTGTGAAAAAGTAGTTGAAAATGGTTGAACAATACTACTACAACTACCTTTACCTTATGCAATAGTTGAACTTTAATAAACTTATGTACCTTTGAAAAGAGGAAATCGGGACTTTGATATGGCATAAGGGGAATGTTAAGGATAGGAGGAGTCATGTTGCTGCCTTGCGGGATTTAAGGTTCTGATACCAAATCATCCTGGAAGAAAATTCTTCTCATTGCAAAATGAAAATAATCATCTGTTGGTGTGTGCTCATCTGGTAGCACAATTGGTTGGAGAATTGGCTCAGGCGTTTGAAATCCTTCTAAATCATCACATACTAGAGTAACCACTTCTAACTTATATGCTTCACCTTCAATAGCAACTCCTAATTTTCCAAAGGGATTGCCTTCTTTCTCATTTATTTTCCATGACTCCAGGGTCTCAATTTCCATACTTCTCTTAGTCAAACTTCTTATAGTGTCACCTATGCCTTGCAGTTCCATTCTTCTAACCCTAATATCCTGCAACTTTCTTTCATGCCACTCTTAAGCTATTATTTCCTTCCACAACGCTCTAAAATATCTTTCCTTCCACAACTCTTCTTGATTCATCATAATAGCTTCCTCATTCTCTCGCAGCTACATGAAATTCCTCTCCTCTAATCCATTCCCCCAGTAATAAGAGATTAATTTTCCATATGATATTGTGGAAACACCAATAAGTTGTCTTCAACAGTCTGCCCCTTATCCCAAACTTGAATATAGCTTCTGCACGAGAGAAAAACTAGTGCTTCTTGGTTGCAAATTCAATAATGTAGCCCTCAAGAGTCGCGTTAACCAAAAATTGACGGCTCTCGTTAATTCTGTATCTAACCAATGAAGATCAACTAAATCAACTATAATCCAAGTTCTGTGAAACCTTGGTTGTACCACAACCCTCGATCTATGATGAAGTCAAGTAAACCAATTTTCTAGTTTCTTAGGAAATTCGCACCAAAATATTTCGTACTGATCACAAGCAGGCTCGGCATACAAAATATCTTCTTTGATCCACTCTATATCCTTCTGTCTCAATTATTCCTGTTGCAAGACAAAGTAATCAACCCTTTCATGCCACCATTTTCGAATGTCCCAAAAAATATACCAAGGTCACATGATCAAGGTCCCCTTAATAAACTCGAGGTCTCGATAACGAAAACATTTGTTGGTGGAAAATTTTGATTGGAGTTTGACCCATGGTTCAACCGATGGTGCCAACAAAGGTTTTCGTGTAGTCTAGAACTTCGCTGACATTTTCACTCCTTTGAAACAAATGGGCATCTCACCCAAGTTGAACCAGAACCTTAGAAAAATGTAAGGGATATGGATTTAATTATCTAAGATATTTCCGCAACCATTGACACATTCCTTCACAGATATTTAACTAAAACATTTAACATAAAATAGACATACACATAAAACCTTAAAAAGGGGCCACAAACTACACAGACAATTAACAAAATTCCCATTTTCCTTATATTATCAAAGCATCAAAGCCTAGTTACAATAACATTTATTCTATAGCTTACAACACATTACAGACTTATGCGCAACGAATACAACTCAGAACTAGTAACAGAACAAATTATTACAACTCGGATCTCAACCATTACATGACATTAATTTTTTTTGATATAGTTCCAATTATACAACACTATATAAAAACTTCCTGCAACTGATTAAGCTTTCCAAGGCCAATTAAACTCGTTTCTTGTTTCCTTTTGTCTTCTTTTATAGCCGCGCTCACTTTATTTGGTCTTTTTGGTCTGTTTCTCACTTGATTCCTAGTTTTCCAATACCTAAGGCCATTACCTTGGTTATTTGTTGACTGTATCAAAAATGACTCATGATTCCTTAGTGTGTGCCCTTATTCTCCATTGTGCAAGTTCCAAAACACATATTCTGCTTCCACTTTGATTTTCCAGTTCTCTGCTTCTGGCATATTTGTCTAAAATGTCCTTCACAACTTTTATTCCTTCAAAAATGAATGACCTAACAAGTTCCAAATTGGTAATTACAAGGATGAGGTATTATGTAATATAATGTTAATGGATGTGTGCCATGCATTGTTGGGAAGACCATGGCAGTATGATAGGAAATCCATTCATGATGGCAGGTGGAACACCTACACTCTCGAGAAAAATGGCCAAAACATTTTCTATTTCCTTTGGAGGATTAACAGCCCAAAGAGGAAGTTGGTCCTAGTGTATGACTTATGGACGGAAAAGGCACTGTTGAAAGAGCTCAAAAAGAAAGAAGAAATTATTTTTTCTTTAATTGCTAAGCCCAAGGGAATTCTTACCAGCACAAGTTTAAATGATTTTCCTGAAGAGGTCAAGGTTATGTTGGATGGATTTGCCTAAAGAGGTCAAGGTTATGTTGGATGAGTTTGCAGATATAATTGTTGATGAGTTTCCAAGTAAGTTGCCTCCTTTTCGAAGAATTAGTCATCATTTAGATCTAATTCTAGGGGCAAGTCTTCTGAATAAAGGAGCATACCGCATGGCACTACAAGAAAATGAACAGATAAAGAAACATGTGCAAGAGTTGTTGGAAAAAGGATTAATAAACCAGAGCTTATGCCCATGTGTTGTTCCCATTTTCCTCATCACAAAGAAATCAATATGGTGGATGGAGGATGTGTGGTGATACAAGGGCCATCAATAAAATTACAATCAGGTATAGATTTCCACTTCCCCACATTGAAGATTTGATGATTGTTTAAGCAGAGCTAAGTATTTTTCTAAAATTGATCTCAAGAGTGGCTATCACCATATTAGAATTAGAGAGGGGGGATGAATGGAAAACAACTTTCAAAACAAATAATGGGTTGTATGAGTGGGTTGTAATGCCTTTTGGCCTTACTAATGCACCTAGCACATTTATGAGATTAATGAAAAAATTATTGAAGGAATTTATAGGAAAAATTGTTATTGTTTATCTGGATGATATTTTAGTGTATAGCCAAATAAAAGAAGAGCATATCAAGAATATAAAATTAGTTTTTATCACTCTGCAACAAGAGAAGTTGTTGATAAATTTAAAGAAATGTAGCTTCAAGAAGAATGAGTCTGTATACCTAGGATTTGTGATTTCAAAAGAAGGATTGAAGATAGATCCAGGTAAAGTAAAGACAATCATTAAGTGTCATATTCCAAGGAATGTGTTTAAGGTAAGAAGCTTTCATGGCCTTGCAAGTTTCTGCCGGAAGTCTATAAATAATTTCAGTAGTTTGTGTGCACCCATTGTTGACACAATCAAGGAGAATAGGAAATCATTTAAATGGAGTATAGCAGCTAATAGAAATTTTAAAATACTGAAGCAAACAATAATTGAATAGATTGTATTAGCCTTACCATATTATAATAAATGTTTTCAAGTTGAGACAAATGAAAGTGGCGCTACTATTGGAGTTATTCTAAGTCAAGAAGGAAGAGAAATTGCGTATTTCTGTGAAAATTTAAATGAAGTAAGGTAAAAGTATTCCTCTTATGATAAAGCATTTTATGCTATAGTTCAAACTTTCAAAAAATGGAGGCATTATATTATGCCCAACGAATTTATTTTTTATATTGATAACCACGCTCTACATTTTATCAACAGTCAAGATAAATTGAATTAGAGGCATGCTAAATGGGTGGATTTCTTGTAAAATTTCACATTTGTCATCAAGAATATAAGTGGTAAATCAAATAAGTTTGTTGATGCGTTACATAGAATAAATTTGATTTTGCATGAGTTTCAAATCACTGCTTTAGGGTTTGATGAAATGAAGATGTATAAGGAAGGTGTTGATTTTAAAGATGCATATGTTGCTTGTAAAAATATAATTAGTGTTGATATAACTCCATGGTTGAGATTTATGTTGCGGGAAGGATTTTTATTTAAAGATAGTAGATTGTGCATACCCAAATTTTCTATGAGAGAAAATCGTATAAGGGAAAAGCATATCAGAGGATTAATAAGACATTTTGGCAAAGATAAAACTTTTGCTCAATTGAATGGTTTTTATTTTTGGCCATCAATGCAAGTTGATGTGAAAAGGTTTGTTGTAAAATGTAGGATCGTCCAGCGTGCGACAGGAAGCATTAGGGTATTTTTGATGTCTAAAATGGGCCTCCTAAGAAAAATGTACAACCAAAATAAACTTTATAAGAACCAGTAGGATTCAGGATGATGATGTCAACCATGGTGGATGATTCAGCATTTTTGGAGTAAAAAAGTACAAAGATTAAAAAATAATAAAATAATAAAACTACCTTTTCAACTCGTATTTCAACTTATCTCCCTAATTTTTTACTCAAATTTAGAGCGGGAGTACTTGTTGGATGAAAAATTTAATTCCTCATCCAAGGACTACTCATGTTGCATACTTTCGATGGACCCTACTACACAAAAAATGAGAAATACATGAAAAAATGTGACTACAATCACATTTTTAATGTATTTCTCATTTCTCATGTAGCAGGGTCCATCGAAAGTATGCAACATGGGTACTCCTTGGATGAGGAATCAAATTCTACATCGAACAAGTGTTTCCACTCGAAATTTGAGTAAACCCATATGGAGATAAGTTGAAAATATGAGTTGAAAAAATAGTTTTGTCTTTTTTCCCTCTAAAATTTGTTGTCTAATCTTATTTTATTATTTCCACTATTATTTTATAATTTCCTTAGAGGCCCATTTTAGACCTCAAAAATCCCCTAATGAAGACAAAACATAGGTTTATATCATCCATTACTGATTCCTCCTAGGCCATGGGATTCAATGAGCATGATCTTTATATTGGAATTTCCAAGGGCTCAAAGAGGTAATGTCTCTGTCTATGTTGTGGTTGATAGATTCTCTAAAATAGCACATTTTGTACCTTGTAGAAAAACTATTGATGCCACCAATGTTGCTAATTTGTTCTTTAAAGAGGTCGTAAGGTTGCATGGATTGCCTAGAAGCATTGTATATGATAGAGACACAAGGTTTGTTGGTCATTTTTGGAGAACATTATGAAAGAAGTTGGGTTCTAACCTTAATTTCATCTCAGCCTATCATCCACAAACTGATGGGAAAACAAAAGTTGTGAATAGGAGCTTGGGAAACATCCTAAGAAGCTTGGTATGTGAAACTCCCAAACAATGGGATCATATTCTTGGTCAGGATAAATTTGCATACAATAATACACCCAACATAAGTATAGGTATGAGTCCCTTCCATATATTGTATGGAATGCATCAAAGGGGAGTATATGAATTGAGGAATTTTGGAAAACAAGATATAAGAAGTGCAGAAGGTGACTCAATTTGCAGTGAGCATGGAAGAATTGCAAGAAATAATTAAGAAACAGCTACAAAAAAGGAGCAACAAATACAAACAAAGGTTTGATTCGAAGAGAAGGCAACAAAACTTTCAGATTGGTGATTTAGTGATGGTACATTTGAGGAAAGAAATATTTCCTAAAGGAAATTACAACAAGCTAAAACTCAAGAAGATCAGACCTTGTAAAGTTTTAAGGAATTTTTTCTAAAATGCTTATGAAGTGGAGCTTCCAAGCAATGTTGGTATTTCCTAAAATTTTAATGTTTCTGATTTGTATTCCTTTCAAGGAACAAGAAAAGTTCCATATGATGTGTCTTCCAGTGAAGTAGATCAGGTTGTTGAATGGAAGCAACAATTTCCCAAAGAAACTCCACAGGAAATTGAACAGCATTTAGATTGAAAAGTGTTGAAGAAAACTAGAGGAAAAGAGTACTTTCAGTGTTTGGTGAAGTGGATAAATAAACCATTGGAGGATTCTACTTGGATGACTGTTACAGATATGTCTAGGCATTGCACAAATGTTTGAGAGATCGTGGACAATTTATTTCCCCAGGAGTCTGATGTAAGAGAATCTTACTCTTGAAATTGGAAAAAAATAATTGAAATGTGGAAGGAATTAGATTCCTTTATTTTATTAGTAAATTATTTTTGTTTAGTTTAAATATCGGAAAGTTTGGATAGAAATGATGTTAGAAAAAAATAAGAAATCTTATTCGCTTTTGTGGATATAGATGGAAGTAGTTTTTTTATTAAGTTTAAAAAATAGACTAGATTTGTAGGAGGAAAAATCTAAAGAAAGCTAAAATCTTTTAGAGAAAAACAGGGAGCTTGGGTTCCTTTTTAGAAAATTCCAACATATGTAAATTTTAGTAATTTTAGTAATGATAGAAGAGGAATTAGATATATGATTATATACGAATGCATGTACTCAGTTTTTGCAATTTAGAAGAAGAAAAAATATATATATGTTAGACATTTGTTGGAGATTCTGTGAATTGAAAATGTAATAAAAAAACAAGAATGATTTAATGTCGATTGCACACTCCAACCATTAATATGGTTGTAGTTTAGATAGTATCCGGAAACATGAAGAGTCATTACTGCTAAATTAGGAAGAATCGTTCATCATATGAACAAGAGAGAAATATGTTTTACAGGTTTATCTGCGTTGGCATTTTCTTGGTCGATCTTTATCATAATATTTTTTCTCTGTGGATCACTGCAATGCATTCATAACAATGTGTCTCTCACCATCTCCTGCCTCCGCCTCCACCTCTACATCTGCACAAAGGAATTACAGGTATGATTTTTTTTAAATCATTACGAGAGATTTTCACAAGCCATCTGTACCTCCGTATTCTTTCATAGGGAATGCACATATTTCTTGACCAGCCAAAATTGCAACGTGAAGAAAATATAGGCCCTCAAAAAGAAGGGGCTATAGCAACCACTTCCATCGACGTGGATATTTTTCACCTAGATACGCCAAATCAAGATGGTGTCTAGACGAGCTAATCTTGATGTTGAAGTTGGGTGCCACTATTATTCTGGTATTTTACAAAGTTAAGGCCTCTGATTTACAATTGAAGGAAAAGCCCAAAGACACCAATGGGGTGTATGCATAAGGCCTAACAATTCTCCACCAGATGGGCAGGGATAGACTATATACTCAATCCTTGAGGTTTTTACAGTCGACACGCAGGGTTAGAGTGTATTCTCAAGCCCTAAGATTTATCCAATGGATAGGAAGAGATAGAGTGTATGTGGAATACCTTCTAAATATTGAAAATAAAGGGAGATACACCGAAGAAACTCTTGTTTCTTGGAGAAAATCATTGTATGAAGTTTCACATATAAGTGGCTTTGAGCTGGATGTCTATAATGGGTTAGTACTATTCTCTCATTATTTGTATTAGCTTAACTGTATTGATAAGAGAAGCTTTAAATAGTTATGTTGTTCTAATTTTTTCCATTAACCAATGATGAAGGCGATCTTGTTAAAGCAGTAGCGCGACAAGTGTAAAAAAGGGTTAGAAAAGCAACATTACATATGGAAAAGCATCCAACTAGATTAAATGAAAAGTTGTTAGACTTTGAAACAATGTTGTTATCGAAGAAACAACACAACAAAGAGGAACCGAAACCTATGGGAATTATGGGTCCTGGTGGGGTCGGGAAAACCACCCTAGCAAAATTATTCTTCAACATGAAGGGATCAGATTACGAGCAATCTTGATTTTTGCCTCACGTCAGAGACGTTGGAGCTAGGCACCTCTTACCATCCTGGTAGAGTAAGCTTTAAAAATATTTGACTAGATCAAATTAGTCGATACATAGCATTAATGAAGGTATATCGATGTTCAAAAATCTCTCTAGCTCTTGGGATTTAATAATATTGGATGATGTGAACGATGTGGAGCAACTGGATGAATTATTTTCACCCTTCAAAGACATCCTTCATTCTGGTAGTTTAATTTTTCTTACATATCACATTTACGACGTTCTTAGAATATTTGGAGGGTTAGAGGAGTCATCCATTTACATGATGATAGGCCTGAATCTTGAACATTCTGAAAAAAAAAAAAAATTACTTCCACTCCCTCCACCATCCTTATCCTACTGCAGGGTATGAGGAATTGGTTGAAGAGTTTTTAAATGCATGCCAAGGATTTCCCTTGTCTCTCATATTTATGGGGCACTATTTTACATGGGAAGGCTTGACCTGAAGTATTGGGAAGCCCAGTTGTCTAAAATATGGAATGTAATTCCAACGGATATAAAAAAACAAGCTTAGAATTAGCTACGACAGTCTCTAGGAACATGAGAAGGATATATTCTTAAATATCGCTTGTTTCTTCATAGGAATAAAGAAGGATGCAATCATAAAATTATGGGATGGATCTGACTGGGGAGGACCGTTAGGCCTCAAGATTCTAGAAAGAAAGTGTCTTTTAACACTCAATAGTGAAAAATGTATAAGAATGCATGATCACCTCCAAAACCTAGGGAGAGATTTGGTGGAGAAAGAACCTTGCGGATGTCTGCATCATCTTTGGCACTCAAATGGAAACCTTTTTCGTAATGTACCTACTCAATCCATGATGAGTTTTTGAATTTGTAGACATTATTTTGTGTTCTCAAATTTATGCTTAGATAATTATCTCTTTCAGGTTGTAATTCCTTGAAATTTTAAAAGATTTCAATCTTGTTTCCAACAAATTTCCTGTAACAATTTAGGTGCAAGGAATTAGCATGGTTCAACAAAATCTGGTGAATCATTTCAAAGTACTACGGAGTTTACCAATCGTATCGATATGAGCATGTTGTAGCTACTTAGAAGTCCAGATAATTTTTTTGAAAGCTAATTCAAGGTGATGAGACACACAAATTTTTTATGGCTTTTCTATGAGACATATGAATCCCCCATAGCTTCGTGGGCTTCCATATATGATTCAAACTCCTCTCTATCTTTGTTGATTTAATTAAAGAAACTAAGATTCTTAGAACTAGTAGAATTGGGAGGTCATTCTTGGCAAAGTTCCTTCCCTCCACAACCGATTTTGGCCTTGGGAGATTTGTGGAACCCTGAAAGCAACGTACAAGTAAAGTTTTCTTCCAATTTAATAAAAATATTTGGTCCCAGGAGGTAGTGGTATACTTTCTAAATAATCATATTTTCATCGTGTAATGTATAAACTACTCCAATTGAGGGGGTTGAATATTCATGTTGACCTTTCACAGTTACCAAAGTCCATAGGGCAGTTGAAATACCTAGAAAAGATTGAACTGCAAAACTTCAAGGGAACATTGACAGAAGAGTTATTTCATCTCTACTGATTGAATAACTTGAGACTTACAACAGGTATAAAGTGGTTGTCAGACTCTTTGGGGAAATTTACAAATCTCCAACATATTGACTTTTCTGGGTGCAAGGATTTAGAAATTTCGTCACCTTCCCTTGGAAATTTAACTAATATCCTACATGTTAAAATGGCAGGGTGTGTGAAGTTGAGGATTCTACGAGACTCCTTCATGAAACTGATTCGACTTAAATATCTCTATTTCAGTGGCTACTCCAACTTGAACCTCTCTGATGAGACACTTGGGAATATTAGTACACTTGAAAAGTTAAATTTTTCGAGGTGTCGCAAAATTGAAGTATTGTCTCTCCAAGTCACACATTCGTTGTCCCGAGAAGTACTAATTTTGGAAGATATAAAGTTAAAAAAGTTTCCTAGTGGCATTAGAGAAGAGAAATTTGGAAATTGTCTTTATATGGCCCTTCGCTGGAAATCTTACTACATTCATTCGGTAATGTCACAAACTTAAAGAAATTGACTTTCTGCATTAGAAATTTGAAATATTTTCCTGGCTTGGTTAGTGAGTTGAAACATTTGACATAATTTTCACTAACTTCTTCTCTAATTTGTGGTGTTGTTTTTGCAGTGTCGAAAATGTCCTAGGAGGTTGCAGATTGTTGGACTCTAATATTGGAAACTGCATGCCTAGACTCAAACTGTTAGATCTGTCGAAGATGAAAATAACTAAAAGATAATTTGGTGAAGGTGTTTTTCCAATCCTCTAATATCTCAATCTCAGTCATTTTGATGATCTTGTGGAGGTTGGAACATTTGAAAAAACACTGGTATGGTTTAACTCAAGGGATTTTTGTGCAATAAAGAAAATAATGGGGCTTTGTGGCCTTTGAAATCTTAAATATATGTTCATGGAAGGATTCAAATCAATAGAAGAGTTTCCAGTTCTAGCTGAGCTTAAAAACCTTGAATATTTGAATTTATGGAAATGCCTGCTTAGTGTAGTAGTGCCATGTAACACACCCAACCCACTCGCTCCTAGTAGGAGGAGTGGTCATTATGCATGTCCATATTCCATAGTACAGTCGTGGGATAGAGACCTTAGAATTTTGACCATCTCTCTCTCTCTCTCTCTCGATCGATACTATTTTATTATATATATATCTATATATATTATATATTTATATAAAATATATATTATTGAAACTCGGAGTACATATACCCCTTCTTTACCCCATTTCTTACTTCCATGTGGATGTTTCCATAGGCCCACTTGATAGATCAGATGCATAGACTATTAGGATACCTTACATGTTCCCATCTGTCCATATAAACCCCAAAATATGTCTTAGTCGGAGTCAGTCCTACCACACGCTTGTCGTAACCATTACTAGGCAACCCGACCCCCGACTTCTAACCTAGTTAGAGTCATCCCTACTAATTAGCCTAAATATTGCAGCAAGAATGTTGCAACTCCTAGGGCTCCCAACTTTGCATTGGGGTCCTAAACATTCAACTCTGTTAAGGAAAGGTTGTGCAAGCATAATTCAGATACCTTGGCCTTGTCCTCAAGGGTACTCTTGTCACACCAATCAATGAACTCTCTGTAATCCTAGAATTGCATGGTCCCCTGTTGTGTCAGTGTATTAATTTGTAATTGCATCTATTGGTCCTTGAGGTAAAGTGCATAATATTTTGATGGAACTCTACATTGAAGTGCCTCCATGAAGAGGTTTGCCATGGTGGCCAATTGGGTCTCCTTTTCTTTCAATTTCCTCCTCAACCATGTGTTTTCTGCATGCAGCTATGTTTTCATGGTGTATTCTCTATCTCTCAATTCACTCAACTCCTTCCCATCTCTAGGATTTTTTCTTCCATAAGGCCCACATCTTCTACTTTCCTCGATTTAAAAATATACATCCATCGATGTCTCCTTCCTCTTTCTTTTTCAAGTTCAAAGAAAAGAGGGATTGCAAATTTCTGTGGGATCACTCTTCCTCCTTCAATGAACTTGTAGTAGGAGCTCAAGTTGGGTTTTGGACTAGGCTCTTGTAGCTATGTAAAACCTCCCTCAACTATCTTTGGAGAAGTTCCCCCCTCGTGTTTTTGTGGTGTTTCTTATTTGCCTCTTTTTTTCCCCTACTTCTCTTCCTGTAGCACTTTCTGCCTTTCTTATAGCACTGTCATCCTATAACACTATTTTTGGATCCTACAATAAGACTTTTCCTTTCTATTGGAGTGTTACAGGTGCCTTAGGCTACTTGGTTTAGGTTGACTTGGTGACAAGCTTCCTGACATAGGTAATGGAAGCCTTTGGGGTTGCTCCTGGTGATGTGACTTTCTCAACCTTCATTCCCATGGATTCTAGCTCCTCCTTTTTACTTGGTGATTCTTCAATTATAATAAAGGTTTTTATGGGGGTTTGTGGCCTCCCCTACATAATCCTATTGCTTATTCTTGTTTTGAAATAAAGGGGAGTTTTCCTCTACCTTTTATTTGTGAATTTGATGGGTGTGCTCAAAGAAGCTAAGGCAAAAACTACCTCCTTTTTAGTGGGTTCAGGAGACAACCTTCCCTTATATGGGGATATCTCCTCCTCTTCAAGTACAGTGGCCTTCTCAAGGCTGGTGTGTTTCTGCTCCTCCTCCTATTCTTCTCTCTTTTCTTCTTCCTTCTCTTTTTCCTCTGTTTTTTCTGTCTCTACCTCTTCTCCTTCTTCTTCTCCTTCTTCTTCTTCTTCACTTGAAGGTGGGTTCGCACCAAGTGCAAGGACTTGGGTATCCAGGAATGCTTCTCATTCCATATCTCCGAATGTGGATCAAAGGAATGGGAGTCTTAATCTACTCAAAGAATCATCTACTATAAGCTTGATGATAGCATGGTGTGCTAACTATTGTGTTTTTTCCTCCTTCGCCTTATGACTCATGTCTATGATTGACTGTAGCAGAAAATAGGGCACACTTAATCTTTGGGCTATGGTTAACCTGGTTCAAAATCTCAATTCATGGACCAACCTGAAATGGTAGCCATAGACTACACTCATTCTCCCTTCACAAGAAATGTATTTAAGGATGTGGTAGGCTACTTTGCCCCATGGATAGGGAAGAATCTCCCTTCTGACCCCATTTTTGTCTTCAATTGGTCTCTCATCATTGGTGAAGAAATTTTTCTTAGAAAAGGTCTTGTTGGCCTTGCCTTCCCTTCTCCATTTGACCCCTAAACGAACTGTTGTCACTCTGGTGATTAACTCAAGATTGATGGTAATGGACAACCCTCTTACCACAATGGTAGCACTTGTTCTTTCTTGAGGGTTTAGTGCCATTGAAAACTCATAATTTATATCATCATCATATCCCTTGAGCAACTCAAAGAAGCCTAACTGGTGACGCCTCCTAAAGATCTCAACCACAGGGGGATGAAGGTTAATTCTTGATGTATTTGTGGGCTCTCTCCTATTGAATCCCCATCCCATTTTCTTCTCTGGTTTCAGCTAAATGCAGGAGGTTTTGTGGGATAGATTCAATATCAATTTCAGGGTAGCTAAGAGCTAAAATTTTTAGTGGATGACTCAAACTACTACAACTCCTTATAGCCACATTTTTTTTCTTTTATAGCCCCAAACTCTTTTTAATTCCCAAGTTGACTGTAATTACTAATATAGTGTAGAGTGTATCAGTTATGTAAACCATGAACAGAGGAGAGAGAGGCCACTTAATTCTCACTGTAATGCCTAGGATTTTGACAATTGAGGACCAAGTTGACCCTAGGCACACCCTTGCAGACTTCCTGTGGAATTTTAGTGGTTCCTGTAGCTTCGTGTAGGTTCTGTGCTTCCTGTAGTAGTTTCTTGTAGTTGCCTCCTATAGGATGGCCAGAGAAAGGTTCAGATTTTCTGATGGCTTCCCTAGCTAGTCTTTATCTCCTTGATTTCGAAATGAGTGAAGAATGCATGAAATTTTGGGGTTTATATGTTATTTATGGTCAAGGCTTTGACACTAATACAATCAGCAAACCGCACAGAGAGGTGCTCAGCCTGATGGTTGGAGGAAGGACTTATATACATATTTGCGAGCAGGCAGAGCGATCAACGATAAAACAATCGGCGGTATTGTTATCGGGACACCAGAGCGATATATGACCAGGATGCCAATGCTATCAGTGATCAACGGTTGGCATTCCTGGTTACTAGACTTTAGATACACTGATATGTCGATTGCCACCTCAAGCTCAGACCCGATAAGAAATACATGTCCGATTTAACTAGTTTTGAGGTCCAGGTAAATAGTTTTTTTGCCAGATTTTGAGGTCCGAGTGAAATGCAATGCTTCTTTTCAATTTGGTGTCCATCATCCTCCACAAGCTGGTCTAGAACTCTCCAAGAAATCGAGAGTCTCCATCTGACACAATTGATGTG
>APFE031255014.1:4221-34101 GCA_000404065.3 Pinus taeda | reverse complement strand
CCCCCCCCCCCTCTCAGTATTATTTTCAACATTTAAAGCACATTAGGCCATAGGACATAGTAACTCACTTTTACTCTTCTCACTAAGCAAAATATGATAAATCTATAAATAAATATGAGAAAATACAATTTAATAAGTTGGAGACTGGAATTGTGACACATATAGTTCACCTATTAATGAGCCTCATCACCTACCTGCACTTACTGTAACCTTTTCTGGATGGCTCGATCCCCAACTTTCGACCTGGTTGGATTCAACGTCAGCCTTATTTAGTAGTGTCCTCTACATGACCACTAACTACTCGAATTCCATCCTTTGACTTTATTGCCTTACTTAGCCATTCTACTTGGATGATATTTGGCCATTCAATCTCGACATCCAATCATCAGTTACCATGCTTAGGGTTTGCTTCTCCAAATGGATAATATTTTATATTTTTAAGGGTGAGTTGCATCTCTCTACTACTCATCGAAGAATCTATTTTCCCTCGTGAGGATCTGACTCATGGACCTCGCTCTAGTAGGCTATGATGCATCTAAGGAGGCTACATTTAACTAGCAAAGGAGTGTTCCTCCTTACGCTAATAAACAAGATATGAACTCTACATTTATGGCACATAATCAAAGGTCTCGTCCTCCTCCTCTTTTTCAACAGTACTTAGTATCAACAACAAGAGGTCATTAACTTGTGTCTCACTGCTACCCTACTGAGCTTGGGCGATGGATTTTATAAAGATTCAACTAAGCACCAAGAGTGGAGGAACACAATGCAAGAAGAATACCAATCAATTATGAAGAATGATGTATGGGAAAATGTTCCTAAGACAAATGACAAATCGATAGTCACTTAAAAATGGATATATAAGATAAAACATGTTATCGATGGGAGCATCAATAAATATAAATCAAGGTTTGTAGAAATATACTTCTCATAGAAAGAAGGTATTGATTTCAAAGAAACCTTTGCTCCTACATCTAGATATGAAACAATTAGATTGCTCACCTCTTTGGTTTCTACTATGGGATGGAACATCCATCAAATATACGTTAACACAACTTTTCTAAATGGAACTATTGATGAAGAGGTTCACTTTGAGTGACCTCAAGGATTTGAAGTAAATCACAAGGAGACTCATGGATGCAAACTAAAGAACGATCTATATGGCTTAAAGAAAGCACCTAGAGCTTGGTATGCAAGAATGGATGCATACCTATTGAGACTTGATTTTACCTAGAGTTCCATGTATCCTAACATATACATCAGGGCGGTATATGGTGAACTAGTTATCATACACTTATATGTATATGATCTTCTTGTTATAGGTGTAGAGCATTGAATTCATGAACACAAGAATGAGTTAGTAGCTAAGTTTGGTATGAAATATCTTGGGATTATGCATTACTAATTGGGACTAAAAGTTCAGCAGAATCCGAGTGAAATATATTGTTTAGTCAATTTAGTGTCCTAAATTGCTTGCATAAATTATCAACCGAGGTTTGTAAGATGATGAAGTGTAGTGCACTATATGTGCTTAGTTAACCCTTCTTACTTCGTTGTTTTGTATTTTTATATTGTTTTGAGGGTTTCTATTCTTTTATTCCTATGATGTACAATCTAAACTATGAGAAACTGAATCTAAACTTCCTAATGGTGAACCAAGAGCTGAAACTAGTCAAAATCTAATTTAAAGAAAGGAAAAACAGAGCATATGTCATATCTTGTCATTAATCCTAAGTCATGAATCTGATTCTTAAAATTAGAGGTGAAGTTGTAATGCATGTTGAAATAAATATAGAGAATGAAATCAACTGAAGTACTTCTAGTTACTTTAACCTTCAATTTTGAAAGATAACCTTCTTGAGATGGAATACAAGCAACTTTCTGTACTTTATGATCTAGAGAATTAAATGAAGCATGCAAAAGGTAACTGATTGATTTCAACCATTGTGTGAAGTGAATGTTTAACCATTTAGTTTAGGATGAGTATCAACTTGAAATGGTAATCAAAAACATTCATTAACGCAATGTATTGACAATATGAACTAGAAAATTAATAACGAAACAGTGAGTAATCTAGTCAACAGTGCATTCCCATTACTTCAACCTTACTCTGTTTAGAAACAAAATCGCTTCCCTTCATGAAATGTGTTGAAGGAATAAGACTACACAATTGAGTTTTAACATTATGCTATTGATCAAAACTAAAGGAAGTCAACCTAAGTTAGAAATACTGCACAAAGAAAATGGTGAAATTAAAACTAAACAGAAAACGAATAGAAAGAAAACCTCCTTTAGTGTAGGGGCCCTCTGCAACTGACTGGGTTGAGCTGCTAACTAATTGAGAATGCTCTCTTAAATGATCATTGGTCAACACACGATTTTATATTATAGAAAGGAACAAAGTCCAAAAATACATAGCTGAAAGTCTGAACTTTTAATACATAAAATTCTTCGAACCTCCCCCGGTTTTGTATAACCAGTATTTAAAAGGAAATAATCATAACTGTTTTTGAGGAAAACTAGCTACAAGTGGCCTATACATATTACAACAGGACTGTGTAAACGTCTGATCAGCTACATGTGACTTAAATTCAAGCGAGATGTTTGCAACAGAACCGTTAACACAAGTGGTTGATCCGAGTTAATGCTACAACAGAACTATTAGATTTATTGATTAACCACGAAAGAGTAGACGAAGAGTCCTATTGCTTTCAGGTATCATATGTTTGACTCCACCTTTGGCTACGATCTTGAGCTTGTTTTCTTATCGATCTAGGCTGAGTGACTCTAACAAAATCCATGTGGAGACGATTCTAGAGATGCACATGTGGCTGAATTCTTCATTTGACACCTGGAACTTGCGAAACCATGGAAGTAGCTACGCAATACACAGTTAGCTACAGAATAGGTTGCTTTCTGTAGCTAATTTGCAAAGATTTATTCAAATATAAAAACCATAAAAATATAACATGTCAATCATTTAATGCCCTCCTTAAGACAAAACTTATCATTTATCATTGATGGGGATCTGTAATCTTATGGAAAAGCAAGGGAAAGAAGTGAGAAAAGTTTTCAAGGAGAGAGTAATTCTGAGGTTCAACATACCCCCACTACAAAATCATTGCGTCCTCATGCAATTTGCCAAAAATGTGAATTATTCTTTCCTATTGCATTTGCTCAGACACTTCTACTAGTACATCTATTTTTCTTCTTTCGCTCTTCTTTGAAGTGACTGCCATTCTGGGTTTATTCATAAGAAGCTTATATTTAAGGTTGATGACTGTTCTGTTCAAGCTTCTATTATTCCTCTTCAACTTCCTATTCTTATTATACCACAACCCTAGATGCAGTATTGTATTATCATGAATAGCCTTATCCAATTTATTGTGTTCCCTCAAGGTTTCATTTTCTTTCTTGATATGTCTATTCAATATCTCTAACTCATAGATTTCGTATTTGAGAGAGTCAATTAGAGGTTCTTGTGGTTCTGGATCCATTGAGGCACTTTTCTTCTCCAGTGATTCTATATAGTCATATAGTTGTTGTTGCAATGGGTCTATGCCTGGAGATCTTCTGCTAGGGCTGCCTTTGAAATACTATTCAGGAGAATTTTGAGGACTGTGTGCAAACGAAACATTATTAGGAGATGGTATTGGGGTTTCTTCTTCTAAATTTATGAACTCTGTCCCTTGTGATGATATCTTCTTTAGCATACCTCGGAGTCTAAAGCTCCTTCTAAGTTGTAGAGGGCTTACATTCTCCTCCGTTGTACCCTTTTTCTCCATTCTTATCTTCTTCCGAGATTAATTTTTCATCATCTTGTTGTGATGAAGATTTAGGTTTGTTTCTAGTAGTTTCACTAGCTTTCTTTTTCATCTTCCCTTTTTCTTGATCTTCTCCCTGATATCTATCAATTTTTCAGAGACTAGCTCTTCATCGTTTTTCTGCATTTAGGACTCAGTTTTTCTTTGAATGGTTATACTGGTCTTCTTTCTCCTAGTCCTTCTGACATTACCCTCTTCAGGTGACTCTGATACCTCTTGGAAATAGTTTCTTATCAAGAAATTTTCCCAAGTATCTCCTATTCTTTTCAAATGAAACTCAACTAGTATCTTTACCAACCCATGATGGTACATGGTTGTGTCTATGAATTCTATTTTCTTATGTAGATTTGAAGCCATCCTTATTAAACTATTTAGCAGGAAGAAAGGGAGATTGATTTCTCCATTTTCTAGAAAGTTCATCAATAAATGTATATGGTAGACATACATGCACCCGAATCTCCCCTCACAGGTAATGAATTTCTGTAATATCAAAAGCATGCTTCTCCATTTACTTTTAAGAGTTGAAATAGGAATTCCTTTTTTAAACACATAGACATCCATACCTAGGTTCTTGAGGATTACTTTCCATGATTCACTATGGAATGCCTTGTTTTTGAACCATCTTTCACCATGACTTGGTAGTTCTTTAGCCTCTGTTATGTAGGATTTTGTTACTACAAACTTAATGTCTCCAATTTCTACTTATGTACCATCAAATGATCTAGCAAAAGATTTTGTGATCTCTTTGTGGAAGCCATCAAATTTTTCAATGAAATTGATCCATCCATCCTTCTGCAACGTGTCCTTGAGTTGTGGGTATCCTTCCGTATATTTTTCTCCTACTGGCTCTGTCGTGACAATGGGTCCCATGGCTTCTATTTCGCAAAATTTCTTAACCTTCAAAAGTACTCTCCTAGTCTATGAAATGGACTGACTACGAGTATGGTGAAAAAGAACTACAGGTTTGCGTGGAATACGTAAATGGTGAGGGTTTGGAGAGACGTGGATAAGTTGGTCACATCGTAGCCATGACCGTGAGTTATTAGGGACCGTTTAGGTACATAGTATGGGGAGTGTAGCGGAGATGTGGTATGATGAATTTATTATGGACCGTTTGGGACCAAGTATGGAAGATGTGGCAGAGATGTGGTATGATGAAGTGGCAGTCAAGTCAAGTGATGACTCATTAAGGAGACATACGATTATTCATATTATACATGCCTTATGTTCTTAACTTGTTATTTGAAATAAATTTTGCATTTTACCTTTAGAACTTAACCTTCTGCTTGATAGCTATTTTGGTGTTGATCTGTAGGTACCTTTTAGCATGTTTGGTCTCCAAAACTTGATTCTTCAATTTCCTGCATTCATGATTTATCTGTGAGCTGTACAATTGTGCCTAAGATGATAAGCAAGTAGCTGTAGAATCGGATTAGCTGCAGAATGGAATCAACTGCAGAATGTGAAAAGAAGGAAAAGTGAAGTATGGCTATGGAATATGAGTGTAAAAATAAAATGGAAATGGGTTATGACAGTGAGATGGAATGAGATGTAAAATGAAATGGGAAAGAGGGTGAGATGGAGTAAAACTGTAAAAATAAAATGTAAATGGAATATGACAATGAGGTGAAATAAAATGAAAACAAAATGAGACTATGAATTTGCACATTCTAAACTACAAACGAATGTAGCTTTTTGTCAATACTTATTACAGAAAGAAAATGGAAAATTTAGGATGTTAGAAATCTCTGATTTTCACCCTATATTTTCTATATAAGTATGCCTATTAGTGATTGGTTTTCAAGCTCATACAATTTTTTATATTTTTTTGAGGAAAAATAAAGGCTAAGTTAGTGGAGAAGAAGAATTCTTCTTCACTAGCTTCATTTGAAAGTTATTCTGGAAAATCTTAATGAACTCCTCCCTTGAAATTGGCTTCTGATATATCTTCAACTGATGACCATTCACAAGAAGAGGTATTTTTCTTCCATCTATTGTCCTTATCCTTACTACTCCATTATTAAATACTTCTTCAATTTCATATGGCCCAAGCCAATAAGTTTGAAACTTCCCTTGAAAATCTTTGAATTTTGAATCGAACAAAAGTGCCCAGTCTCCTACTTGAAACTTCTTCTCCTTGATATATTTATCATTCCATTTAGCCCTTTTCTGTTGGACTATATTGGTTCATTGAACTGCAACTTGCCTGATTTCATCAAGCTCATTGAGTTTCTTCAATCTATGTTTCTATGCCTCTGATAAATCCAATCCCAATTGGACTGCCATCTTGAAGTTTTTATTTGAAACTCTATAGGGAACAAGATTTGTTTCCTATAAACAAGTTCATAGGGCGTGTGTCCCGTTGTGTTCCTCCATGAAGTTCTATAAGCCCATAAGGCTTCAGGAAGCCTTTCTGCCCAATCTCTTCTATGTAGATGCACAGTCTTAGTGAGAATTCCTTCAATCACCTTATTTGTAGATTCAACTTAACCATTTTCTTATGGATGATAAGGGGTAGATTTCCTATGTTTGATCTTGTAATCTTCCACAAGACCCTTCACCATTTTAGATGTAAATTGAGATCCATAATCTATCACAATTTCTCTTAGAACACCAAAATGAGTGAAGATGTCCTCAAAAAGAAAATTAACTACAGATTTTTCATTGGAAAAAGGTAATTTTTTAGCCTCTACCCATTTAGTGACATAATCAATGCATACCAATATATACTTCTTTTGCTTAGATGGGGGATTAATTGGTCCAACAAAATCCAAGGCCCATTTTTCAAAAGGTTCAATGAGTAGTTGAATTTGTAGTGGCATTTCATTTGAAGGAGCAGGTTTCCCTAACCTTTGGCAGCTGTCACACCGCTTGACATATTCTTTGGCATCTTTGAAGATGGATGGCCAATAATATCCTAACGTAAGGATTTTATAGGCTATCCTCTTGTCATCAAAATGTCCACCACACGGTTCATCATGACATGCCTTAAGAATCTCAAGCATTTCATCTTCCCTAACACATCTCTTGATCATCAGATCTAGACCTGTTTTATACAGTTCATTAGTGATCCATGAGTATCTTGCACTTATTTGAATGATTTTTCTTTTCTCTCTAGGAAACAAATGTGAAGGTAATTTCCCTGTGACTAAGTAATTGGAAATATCTGCAAACCAAGGGGTCTGAATAGTCACTGCAAAAAGATATTCATCAGGAAACTTATCTTCAACCGGAGTGTCATCTTTGATATTTTGAATTCTAGACAAGAAATCAGCAACTGCGTTTTGTTAACAAGGTCTATCTAGCACAGTAATATTGAATTCTTGCAAGAGTAATAGCCATCTTGTAACTCTTCCATTAGTAATAGGTTTATTCATTTAGTATCTAATTGCAGAGTGATCTGTATGAACAAAGGTTTCATATCCTGTTATATAATGTCTGAACTTATTGATGGCATGAACAACAACTAAAAATTCCTTTTCAGTTACAGTATAATTTAACTCGGTGGGAGTCAAATACTTACTTATATAGTAGATGGCATAGGGAATCAAATCTTTTTGTCCTAATACAACTCCCAGAGATGTATCTGAAGCATCTGTTGAAATGTGAAAAGGTACTTTCCAATTTGGACCTCTCAAGATGGGTGCTTAAGAAATTCTTACTTTTAAAGTCTCAAATGCTAACTGGCAATCAGGATTCCAATTGAATTTACAATCCTTGGTGAGTAATTTGAAGAGTGGGGATGCTATTTTAGTGAAATTTTCTATAAATCGTCTATAGTATCCTGTAAATCCTAGAAAACTTCTAACATCCTTTTGACAATTTGGAATTGATAATTTAGAGATGACTTCAACTTTAGATTTATCACTTTAATTCCATCTCCTGAAGTGTGATGTCCTAAAACAATCCCTTTTGTAAACATCATAAAATATTTTTCATGGCTTAGTGAAAGGTTTTCTTCCTTACATCTTTTAAGAACTTTTTTCTAATTTTTCTAAAGCTTCTTCAAATGTCTTCCCATAGATTGTAAAGTCATCCATATATACCTCTACACAATCATGGATTATCATAAAAAATTCCTATTACTGCTCTTTGGAATGTTGCTGGTGCATTACATAATCCAAAAGGAAGTACTCAGTAGGCATAGGTTCCCCATGTACAAGTAAATGTGGTTTTATCTTGATCTTCAGGTGCCACCTAAATTTGATTATAACCACTAAAACCATCCAAGAATGAGAAATACTTCTTACCTGCTAATGTATCTAACACTTGATCTATAAAGAGCAAAGGAAAATGATATTTAAGGGTAGCTTTATTCAATTCTCAATAATCAATGCATACCCTCCATTTACCATTCTTTTTAGGCACAATCACTAAAGGGGAAACCCATTGGCTGTCTGAAATTGGGTAAATGAAGTTTACATTCAACAATTTTTGCAGCTCTTCTTTCACAATTTCCCTAAGATTTGGATTCATCCTTCTATGAGGTTGTCTGATAGGTTTACAATTTTCCTCAATGTAGATGTGATGTATACAAGTCTTAGGACTAATTCCTTTCATGTCAGTATATTCCTATGCATATGCAGCAGAATGTTGTTGTAATGTTTTGATTAGATTTTCCTGTTGTAATTTCTCCAAGTTATTATTTATGTTCAATGTTCTTCTTGGAAAGATTTCAATTGTAGAGCTACCAAATTCTTCCATAGAATAAAGAGACATTTGCCTAGATGACAAATATTCAATATTGGATTTTTCTTGGAATTGATCATGTTCATATTCTGGAGATTATTCAAAATTTTTCATTATATTCAAGATTTGACTATCTTCACTAATATCTAAAATAGTAAAGAGAGGCTAAATGTCATTTTCATCATCAATCCATTCTTTGTCATCTATTTCTGTGATTGTTCTTGCTAGAGGATATAGAGTGAATTTCTTTGTTGAATTCCCATAAAAAATATACATGTCACCATATCTACAGCTAATGAAAGCATAAGATTTCAATTGTAGAGCTACCAAATTCTTCCAAAGAATAAAGAGACATCTGCCTAGATGACAAATATTCAATATTGGATTTTTCTTGGAATTGATCATGTTCATATTCTGGAGATGATTCAAAATTTTCCATTGTATTCAAGATTTGACTATCTTCACTAATATCTGAAATAGTAAAGAGAGGTTGAATGTCATTTTCATCATCAATCCATTCTTTTTCATTTATTTCTATGATTGTTCTTACTGGAGGATATAGATTGAATTTCTTTGTTGAATTCCCATCAGAAATATGCATGTCACCACATCTACAACTACTGAAAGCATTAGTTGGCGCCAGCCAAGGTCTTCCTAATATAAGTGGATGTCCTCCTAGATTGTTCTTGGAGGTTAAGATCATAAAATCCAACAGGATATTCCCAAGAATCTAAGGACACTGAAATATCTTCTAACACACCATCTGGTTTGATTACAGATCTATCTGCTAATTGCAGTAATGTAGGTGTATAAAGAAGATTAGGAAGCTTGAGCTGTTCCATGGTTTGTTTTCTCATGATGTTTATAGCTGCTCCTAAATCAATAAATGTATTCGGAATTTAAACTCCATTGATGTGTGTTTCCACAATTGGACTTCCTGGATCTACATATTTTTGTATGGCAATTTTTACCATCATTATGTCTGTTATTTTTCCTACCAGGTGAA
The DNA here is from genome assembly GCA_000404065.3 of Pinus taeda. Classification (NCBI taxonomy): domain Eukaryota; kingdom Viridiplantae; phylum Streptophyta; class Pinopsida; order Pinales; family Pinaceae; genus Pinus; species Pinus taeda. Next base: position 24,582 of record APFE031255014.1, on the reverse strand, counting down.
TTATTTTTGTTTCTTTTGCTTTTCTTCCTGCTTTCTTTATGCTCAACTCCTTTATTTTTTTAGCTATAATTGGAATCTCCTTAATGGCTTGTAACAAAGCGATTTTGATACAAACATTTTTCAATTCATCTAGAAAATCATAATTAGGCAACATAATCTGCTTTTCTACCCCTCTATCAACTTGTAATCTTTCAGGAAAAGGAGGTGCAGAAGTATATACTGGTTGCTCAATGATAGGAGTTGAGTTCATTGGTTCTTTCTATTTTTCATTTTCAGTATTTTGGTTTTGGAGAGATGTTCCTTCAAAACTTTGATTAGACTGTAGAGAATCTTCCTCAGAATTGTCTTGTTCCTGAATAACTACAAAAGGCTTTTCCTTTTCTAATATCCTACCAGATCTTAGTTGAACATCATTGATATCTAGAAGAGTGATCATATAAGTTGGAAATTGTTGTCCTTCCACCATGTAAGTATTCTGAGGATTTTTATTGTTGGGGTTTGGTAATAGTTGGGCAGGTAGCTGATTTGATCTCTGCTGAAATGGTAGTAAGAGTTGAGGATTTTGGTTTTGAAGTTGAGGTTGCTGGTTTTGTTGTGGAAATGGTAGTGAAAGTTGAGTGTTATTATTTTGAAGTTTTGGATGTTGATTTGGTTGTGGAAATTGTGGGGGAGGATAATTCTGATATGATGGAGGATATTGAGAAAATTGAGAAAATCTTCCATAAGGACTTTATATCCTTGAGCCCAAGGTTGAGATTGAGATTGAGGTTTAGGTTGAGGCAAAGGTTGCTACCAAGAAGTCCAATTTGGTGGGGGATGAAGATACATTTGATTGTTAAATCCCTGAATTTGTGGCCCCTGCCAAGGTCTTCTAGAGACAAAGCAAAGAGATTCTACTGAATTTGGAATTGTTTATTCTTGAAAAACAGCCTTAAGACTTGATATTGAAGGATAACCCTTGGTCTCATGGTTTCTAAACAAATCACACAAGTCTCTATGATTTTTTCATCTAAAGGGAATTATCTTAAAGTGTGTTTTTTTTGCATTTAGGATAGAAAATAGCTAAAGCATCAGCCTAGGTTTTCTGTTTGTTTTGTAACTTAAGGGTGTTTATTTGCTCACTAAGGCTCCCTAGAGTATCTGTTTTGAATTCATCAAGCATATTCCCAATTTCTGCCCTACTCATTGATCCGGTTGTAGATTTATTTACTCTAACAAGAGAAGGATCTCTTGGACCTTTCCCAGTTTTCGATTTCCCTCTTGAGAGATGAACACATAATTCTCCTATGTCACTTAATGGGAGTTGAGAGATATATCCCTTCCCCATCATGTTAAGGATATCTATCCACTCATCTCTAATGGATTTTAATAGAAGAGATTTTAAGGTATCTTCATCTAAATTATCCATATTTTCTCTTTTCAAGTTATAGTTGAGTCTCTCAATTAAATCCTCTAAATTTTCATCCTCTTTTTGCATCATTTTGAACACTTCATCCTTGTGATTGGTAGGCATGCAATAATCCAAAGACCTGTCCAAAAGCACTTTCTTCATGTCATTCCATGTTCTAATGGACTAAGTGACCAACCCCATGAACCAATTCAAAGTGTCTCCTTTCAATGTTGAAGGAAACAACTTAAGTTTTTGAGAGTCTTCTAAGTAATCATAGGTTCTGCACAAGACTTCAAACTCAAATAAAAATGTTTCAGGATCCTCATTTTTTAACCCATGGAAATTTGGGAGGACAAAATGTGAGATATATTTCATTGTGGAATTTGTTTCTTCATCAACTATAGGGAATCCAAAAGAATTATTTGTTTCCCTATTTCCTCTTCCTCCTCCATTATTTCCTCTGCCCCCTCCATTATTTCCTCTACCTCTTCCTCTAAGCCCTCCTCCAAACAGTGTGAATTCTCCATCCTCTCCTTCTTCTGCCATTATTGTTTCTTCAGAGTCAGTATAAGATTCAACCTGCAAGGTTAATTTCTCTTCCTCTGGTTCCTCTATTAATGGTATGTGGGAGAGAGGTTCTACTTCTTCTTCCTCACTAGGTATTCTTAATTCTTCAACTAAATTATGCTCCCCTGTGGAGGTGAAAAAGGCTACTCCTTCTGTTGGAGATCAAAGATTTTCCTCCTTTAGGGCTGCCTTAGTAGATGAAGTAGGAGATCCTCTTGATTTAATTTCTGACCTTAGAACTCAAGGAGTTCTATGGCTAGGAGTATGAGCTTGAGATGGAGGTGTATCTCTTCTTATTCTTGGTGGAGTAGTTGGTGTTGAAGGAATTGAACTCCTTCCTCTAGCTATAAATCTACCCCTAGAGTCTCTTTCTTTATGCATATCATTTTTTTTTAATGTATGAGATAAGGTTACCTAATTACACTTCTTCGAAAACGACGCAAAAATGTTTAGTCAATTTAGTGTCCTAAATTTCTTGAATAAATTATCAACCGAGGTTTGTAAGCTGATGAAGTGTAGTGCACTATATGTGCTTAGTTAACCCTTCTTACTTCGTTGTTTTGTATTTTTATATTGTTTTGGGGGTTTCTGTTCTTTGATTCCTAATGATGTACAATTTGAACTATGATAAACTGAACCTAAACTTCCTAATGGTGAACCAAGAGCTAAAACTAGTCAAAATATAATTTAAAGAAAGGAAAAACAGAGCACCTATCCTATCTTGTCATTAATCCTAAGTCATGAATCTAATTCTTAAAATTAAAGGTGAAGTTGTAATGCATGTTGAAATAAATACAGAGAATGAGATCAACTGAAGTACTTCTAGTTACTTTAACCTTTAATTTTGAAAGATAACCTTCTTGAGATGGAATACAAGCAACTTTTTGTACTTTATGATCTAGATAATTAAATGAAACATGCAGAAGGTAGTTCTAATTGATTTCAACCATTGTGTGAAGTGAATGTTTAACCATTTAGTTTAGGATGAGTATCAACTTGAAATGGTAATCAAAAACATTCGTTAACGCAGTGTATTAACAATCTGAACTAGAAAATAAATAACAAAATAGTGAGTAAGCTAGTCAACAATGCATTCTCATTAATTCAACCTTACTCTGTTTAGAAACAAAATCGTTTCCTTTCATGAAATGTGTTGGAGGAACAAGACTGCACAATTGAGTTTTACATTATGCTATTGATCAAAACTAAAAGAAATCAACCTAAGTTAGAAATAATGCTAAAAGGAAATGGTGAAATTAAAACTATATAGAAAACAAATGGAAAAAAAACCTCCTTCAGTGCAGGGGGCCTCTGCAACTGACTAGGTTGAGCTGCTAACTAATTGAAAATGCTCTCTTAAACGATCATTGGTCAACGCATGATTTTAGATTATAGAATGGAACAAAGTCCAAAAATACAGAGCTGAAAGTCTAAACTTTTAATACATAAAATTCTTCAAACCTCCCCCGGTTCTGTACAACCAGTATTTAAAAGGAAATAATCATAATTGTTTTTTAGGAAAACTAGCTACAGGTGGCCTATACGTATTACAATAGGACTGCGTAAATGTCTGATCAGCTACACGTGACTTAAATTCGAGCAAGATGTTTGTCAACAGAACCATTAACATAGGTGGTTGATCCGAGTTAATGCTACAACAGAACTGTTAGATTTATTGATTAACCATGAAAGAGCAGGTGAAGAGTCCTATTGCTTACAGGTATCATATGTTTGACTCCACCTTTTACTACGATCTTGAGCTTGCTTTCTTATCGATCTAGGCTGAGTGACTAGGATAGAATCCATGTGGAGACGATTCTAGAGATGCCCATGTGGCCGGATTCTTCATTTGACACCTGGAACCTGCCAAACCATGGAAGTAGCTACATAATACATAGTTAGCTACAGAATAGGTTGCGTTCTGTAGCTAATTTGCATAAATTTATTCAAGTAGCAAAAACATAAAAATATAACATGCCAATCATTTAATGCCCTCCTTAAGACAAAACCTATCATTTATCATTGATGGGGATCTGTAACCTTATGGAAAATCAAGGGAAAGAATTGAGAAAAGTTGTCAAGGGGAGGGTAATTCTAAGGTTCAACATATATCTTAGTCAAGAGAAATATGTGATCAGAATTCTTCAAAAATTTGGCGTGATGGATAGAAAGCCTATGATGAATCTAATGATTACAAATCTAAATAATTTGAGGATTTTAGATTCTATTTTGGTGGATCCTACTTGCTATAGATAGTTGATTGTGTCCTTGATGTATTTGGTAAACACTAGAATAGACATTTGTTTTGCATTAAATGTCCTTAGTCAGTTTCATATGGAGCCAAAACATGATCATTGGATTGCAACCAAGCACATCCTAAGATATTTGTGTGGAACCATACATCACTGACTTTGTTATAATGGTAATGAGATTCAACTCATGGGATATAAAAATTTTGATTGGGAGCAGAAAACATGATACAATTTCTTTTAGTAGTGTTAAATCTAAGTATATTAATGCAAGCGAAGTCTGTTGGGAAGCAATTTGGCTCAAGAAATTATTAACTAATTTATTTGAATGACTGCTTAGCCCTACACACATACATTGTGATAATGAATTTTGCACAAGATTGACTAAATACGCAATGTTTCATGCCAAGATGAAGCATAAAAATAATAAGCACCACTACATCAAAATCCTGGTATGAGATGAGGTCATGTAGCTCCACTATCTACCTACATATGAACATGTAGTAGATATTCTAGCTAAAGAATTACCAAACAAGAAGCTTTAGTACCTAAGAGGTAAGCTTGGTTTGGCAGACATCTCCTCCATAATTAAGAGGGAGTGATGTTGGATAGTTCTTTTCTTTATGCATCATGCACTAGATTAGGACTAACAAAAATAAGTATTAGTGAAGGCCATAAAGAAGAATGGAGTCTGGAGGATTGGATAAGCATCTAAGATTGGAACTTCTTATGGATTTAGAATGTAGGAAAAGAATTTGTAGATTGATACATTTTGAGGATGAGGTAAGGAATCCAAGGTAAGAGTAGTCGAAGAGGACCAATATTCTTTGAGGATTCGGGATTGGAAATCAAAGACAAGAATAGTCCTAAAATGACATAACCAGTGAACATCTAGATGTGGTATGTGCCTTAGAGGTAGTGTGGCAACCCATTTAAAGCCTCCCAACATAATGTCTTGTTAAGGCCTTCAATGACAATGTTGGTTATGGTATAGATTCTCGAAAAAAATGGCTTATCAATCCAAATATTCTTATGAGAATTCTTCATGAATGAGATTCATTTTACTTCATGACGGGATTATGAATACCTCCATACTTAAGAGGGAGAGTTGGAAATTGTAACTAGGTTTGGTCTTCATAATGACCTTTTGTAAACATGGCATTGTATATTTTGTATAAAGAAAAAAAAGAAAAAGAAAAAAATATACATATTTTATTCAAAGCATGGGTTTCATGTTCAAGCCTCGGTCAAAAGCATGTTCTTCGTGCTTCTAGGCCTTTCTAGGTCTTTCTATGACAAAGAAGAATTTATGTCATGTATTTTAGTCCCATTTGGACTCTTTGTAACAAAGAAAAATATTTATTTTTGTCAATAAAAAGTAATTTATTCCTCCAAGATCAAATTTACCCTAATCAAGGAGAATTCATCCTAAAGGAGGGTTATTCGAACACTCAAGAAGGCTATAAATAAGAGGGACTTTGACTCATTGAAGACACACTAAAGCAAGTTTGATCTACAATAGCGAAGGAGAAGAAAAAGCTGGAATGAAAAAAGAAGGAAAAAGAAATTTAACTCTCTTGGTTTATCTCTTCATATGTACACATGTGTGGAGCTTCTATGGTTTTTGTGAAGCTACCACTTGCAGGAGGATGAAACTATAGGGCCAAAATTTTGAGGAGAATTTGTAGGGAATTTTTTTTAAATCGAAGATGTGGAACATTGTCTTGAACTTGTCTTGAAGAAGATGTTGCTAGGGGCCTGACTTGATGCTTGGGAGGATCTTGGGAATTGGTCTTTGGGCCTTGGAAGTCTCATTATAAGAAGATTCTATAAGAAGGGAAGCATTTTTTTCTAGGTTTTCCCATTGGAGGGATTTTTCCTTGACTTGGAGCCTATATCTTGCATACTTTATCTCTTTGTGATCTTCATTGGTTTTGGTAATTTCTTGACGAATAAGAACTAAGGAAGTAATTAGAGGCCAAATAACATCACAAGTAGTTATCGAGTTAAGGAAAATCATACATAATCTACAAGTCTCCTAATTTTCCAACACAATGTGGTGGTATGGAGTGTTCGTTGAGGGGTTTACGTGAATTAACGATACCACAAGCCATGATGGGTGTGTAGATCTATACCTTGATAACATGTTTAAACATATGGAATCCCACTATATTCAATTAACACAGTAGATCATGCTAAGATAAGGGGCCTTCATGTTCATCATATCCATAGTAGATCTCCTGTAATTCACAAGTCAAAGAGATTTGAAGAACGGATTAAAAGGATTTGTAATATGGTTCATTCATAATTTAATCTTGTTCTTGGAATTCACATGCTATGGAGAGTTGTCGCATGCCACATTGTTGAGTGTTGAGGAAGGTTCATTAATTATGGTATTGGATGTAATTTGTCCTCGTTTATTCTACACATAATTTTCTCCTACTATATAGCAAGGTTCACAAGTCCATCAACTCTCTAGTTGTTGACCTTGAGGACTTGATATGCTTTCCAATCTTGAATTTTTTGCAATTATATTCTAATTCATTTGATAATGGAACTGAGTTTAAAATTGGTTGGAGCAGTATTACAGTGGAGATGTTTAACTATTTGATCAAATTCCCCATAATTATAAGACAAGATATGCTAAGAGGTGAAGATTATTTTTCTCCTTGGAATGTTGCATACACTTCAGCATGATTATTAGAAGCTCTACCAAGGTTCTAGGATATTTTTAGTTCTTCTTGTACTTTGTTGTATATAAGCATCATGAATTCTATAATTCTCATAGCCTTTATATGAAACACATCCTTAAACAATTCCTAAATGACCCTAATAAGAAAGAATGTGTCACCTAAATATTCCTAATATAAAATAATGTTTCATCTTTATGATATCATGAGTGGATAATAAAAATAAAAACTCACTTAAAGTATTTTAAACATAATTATATTATATTTCTACATAATTTTTTTTAATAATACCCAATTTTTTTTAATTACACCTAAGGTTTTCTTTAAGGGGAAGTTGCTCTGAGTTTGTGTCATATGTCCAGAGCGTATAGAAAGATGTCATTTGTCTGCACTTTGTTGTAATTGATTTCAATGGTATTTTGTTCACTGCAGGCTGGTAAGTCAACTTCCATTTCCAACAATGGGAAAATTGAAAAACCATGGATGATGTGGAGGTTCTACCACCTTCTAGGAGGCACCTAGGATTTATCTCTCTTAAGGCCCATATCCACTTTCTAAAAGGATACCATGGGCGGGAACAGTTCTTTGATATGTCATCTAGCCACGATCCAGCTATGGTTAACAAGTCGTGCGATTTTACAAAGGAACACTACCTGGTTCATTCATTCTAGAGGGAAGAAGTGATTAAAGGACTAATCTAGAACTGAGAGGGTAGGTGGGTTCAACTTGACAAAATCAAAATAATTGAAGAACCCGATACAAATACGAATCACTATGAAACCACCCACCCTTTCAAAATCCATAGCCCTATTGACATCTCCATCGATGTCCATCTTTAGTTATCATCTTTGTCGCAAAGTTGTAGTTGGTGGGGTCCTAATTGCCTTTTTCATTTGCTTATTGTTGAAATTTCATTCATGTAAATAATGTGGGTTCTAGAAATTGTAGCAATTGGAATTTAGATTTTGGATGTTTATTTAAACTAATATTTGTATTAGAAAATGCATGCTTTGTGAGCATTGTGTTGGAAAATAAATTAGGAAGAGCTTTTAAATTAATACAGTCCAACATAGCGACTTAAGGACCTTGCCTCACACTAGGATAAATAAAAGTATGAATACATATTGTATGGTTTAGTGTCCATGCCCATTGGACATTCTCCCTATCTAAAATTGATTATCTGAAATGCTAAAAATTGGTTGATATCCAAAATAACATTGGGAAATATGAGCAAGGACAAAAATAAACTAAAATCAAAGCATGAAAATTATAGTTTCTAGTATTTGATTATATATTCTATACAATATTTGCATAAAATATTATCAACGATATTTTGAAAATGCACACAAGTACATGTGTGTGCGTGTGTGTTATCACTTGGAAAAAAACCTGGATGTATAGGAAAAAATTAAGGTAGCCTCTAAACAATCTCTTGAATTGAAAACTATCCCTTTCAATTCGAAGGGGGGTCACTTCTATAACTCATTCAAATATGACTGGTTATGTATTTAACAAAATGACTAGATCTGTTGTAATAGTGTTTCAAAAATGTGGTAGGGTTTGATAGAATTCCATTGGGCATGGAGTCAAATATTTGGCTTAACAAGGAAGCAAACTAAAACCTTCACAGAGACAAAATAGTTGAGATACTCTGAGATTTAAAAATGTTGAGATGGAATGAATAATAAGAAGGAAATGGTATTCTTATAAGAGCACCACAACGATGAATTCTACAAAGTACAAGTCAGAAATTTGTGAATGACTCCTCATATAAACAAAGCATAGTGAATGTGATTTCTGTTTATTTACTCTTATCAGTCATAGAAGAACATACATATGTTAACATAGAAGGAAAACATAAACAAGAGAATACATATCCAAATCTCTCAACACAATAATTTTTTTTGCAGAATTAGTCTTCCTTCATTAAACTTTCAAAAAATATACAGAGCACAATAAGTCTTCCAATAAAAAACCAACCCTTATTCATTCTAAAAAAATTGTCTTTATAGGAAATATTACAAACTAAAAACATGTTCTTTCTATGTACTTAATTAAATTATTTTAAATATAAAGAGATAAATTGTATATCTCAAATACATGCACATAATACATAATTTTAAACCTATCTATATCTAAGCTATAATAGTGTGCTACAAAATTGGGTCAAAAAACATTGAATGGTCTTCTGTCTGATTTCTTGGAACTCATGCCTCGTCCTCCTCCTAAAAATATCATCTATTATGCAGCTCCTCCTTTTGAGCTTCATGATCTAACAATGATGACACTCACTAATATCCTTTCAAAATTAGAAAATGATCAGGATTGTTGACAAGTTGTTTGTTAGATTTTTATAGGTATTGATTGCAAAATTGTGCTGACACTAAAAATGTTAGCACTCATCCACCATTAACAGTGAAAATCACTCATAGACATGTTATCGATTTGCAAACAAAATTCCAAGTGGACAGTTGGCAATCAAAACTGTGTTGTCATAATTTAGCTAGTTGAGTGTGCTAGCTATCTCTAGTAGGATGTCAACATTTGTTTTCCTTCATCTCTTACTCCTCTGAGCCTCTATAGGAACTCCTTTCTTTGAGTCTTTGGTTTTCTTAGATCTTTTTGAGCTTGTGGACTCCTCCTGGTTTATGATCAATTCTTTCTGAGGGGTTTTATCTACATCTATGACCTATTTTGCTAACTCAGGGTTCTGTTTCACTTTGTGTTTAGTCTCATCTTATTCCACGGCCTGGTGTCTAGCCTTTCTCCACCTTTAAACATATTTTCTAAGTTGGTTTCCTTATAAACTATTTTCTACTCTATTTCAGGCTCAACCATTTTTCCCTTGGCTTTCTTTGTTTGTTTTCTAACTTATTTTTCTATAGGTAGGGGTATAGTGCACGAAGGGGCATTCTTTTATTTTCTCAACGTATCACTTTTTCTGGTATAAACCTTGGGTAATTCAGGAAATAAAGGAGGAACTAGTTCCACCTCTTGTCGACTCCTTTTTTTCATAGATGAGGTCCTCTATTCAAGATTTTGGGGTTTCTTGACTTTCTTTTTACTCCCTTTTTTCCTACCCCTTTTCGGTTTTACAATTTGAATTTCAAACCCTCCCCAAAACAAAAAATGTTCCAAGTCCTTCCGACCCTTCTTAAATGGACTCCAATTAACAACTTAATCATACCTTTGTGATATATGAAATGGGTAGATGCATTTGGTCTTTCTCTAAACCTAACAAAAATATGTTTCAGACTTCCTAACAGAAAATAGGGAGTGTTTATTCTGAACTGACCTTCTATGTGAGCTAGGAATTAGAAATGGTAGAGATTCACCCGATTGTAGCATCCTTCACATGTGAAGTATGATTGAGTAATCTGCAGGAGACAATGCCACTCGTCGTTCAACTAGGACCTTTGAACTCCAAAACGCCAGCTCATTTCCTTAAATTCATCTTTCAGAAAAAATGGTACATCGATTTTAGGCATAACATGGCTCTTGAAGGCTATTTCTCCATCTGCAGGTAGGCCCGTTACTTCAACAATTAACTCCTCATTGGCAGGAAATGTGATTCCCCCAACAATAACTTGTCGACCATCGAAACCTTCCGCAAAAACTTAGGAAACTCCATCATGATACCCTACACAACGAGAGAGAAAGTGTTCCCAACTTGCTTCTTGAAAAATTGTTGAATTTATGGATAGACTTAAAGCAGGTTGGGTTCCTTAGGCTCACCTTTGTTTAGTTTTCCGGTTTTCCCCATAGTTCTCCTCGTCAAACAATAGCACCAGAAGTGGGATTGTCATTTGATCCGTGGTCTCCGGGGAAAACTTAACAAGTTTTCCTGTTTTGGCATAAAGATAAAACAACTCAATTATGTGTTATACAAGTCCTACCATATGAAGTGAATTATTTCAAGGCATGTCAATTGGTACATCCTATAACAAACTGGTAGGTGATTTCAAAAAATATTAACATGCAATCATGATCTTTTAATTGAACATCACCTCTCAGTGATGGAATCCAGAAACGCATCACATGACCTCACCATACAACTCATTAGCGCTCGCTTGATAAATGATTATTCATTTGCTTACGTGTGCTCTACCAGTGCATTATCTGCTCATAAGACAAAAAGTTTGAATTTTTCCCTTTGGCACTAATACTCCCATTGCTAGAGTTTTAACTAACCTTTTTCATACATATGCCCTGCTACTCCAAATGTCAACGCTTTTTTTATTTTTCAGAACTGATAATAACATTGATATTCTATTTGCCAACGTTTTAACCTTATTTATTACAAATCAGCGTCGACACTGAAACTGCCAACGCTTTAAAAAATGTTGACTAAAATTGTGATAACAACTGGCTCCACGGGGATGTTGTCGATCATAGATGGAAGCAAGAACCCCATAGACCAGAAGTTTATTTATTGCATTGAATTTTCATTAATGCAACACTTTTGACTGACTCTATTCAATAAGAAATCATTTTTTTCAAATTTATTCTTTACAGACTCTTTTGGAACTGAAAAAATAAAATAAAATAAGGTAAAGCAACTTTATTCTCTAATAACCATTTAATAGAACCTTAGGACCTTCTCCTCGTGCTTCAAGTCCTTCAAAATGTTTATCCACACCTGCAAGTTTTCAAATAACATGGATATATACAATGGCATAGGGGAATATGATTTCCTCAAGAAATATAATGTTTCAGAAACCGCCAATTGATTGGACCTCAGGGAAGTAAATCTCCTTTTAAATCGTTCATAATAAAGGCATTCTTTCCACGATAAGCTGCAATTTGATAAGGGCCCTTCCAAATATGGTTGAACTTCCCATGTTTACCCTTATCTTCAATGTGGGCATCCCATTTTTTAAAAAAAATCCAGGACTTTGAAATCATCTTTTTTAGTCTTTTTGTCAAATACCCTCTTGATATTTTCTTGGAAATCTTGAGACTCTTCATATATATTTTCTCTATTTTTCTGCACCTCTATCAATTGATTGATTCTTCTTTGAAAATGATTTGGTTCCTCTTATAGTTCATTCAAGTACCTCATAACTGGTATCCCAATTGAAAATGGGAAAGCTGCATCAACACCATATATTAATTGAAAAGGAGTGGTACCAATGGATCTCTTTGTACTGATCCTATCGGGCCATAAGGAAAATTTTAGCTTCGTATGCCAAACTTTTTTATTGTCCTCCAACAGTTTTTTCATGATTCTGACTAGTCTCTTGTTTGATGAATCAGCTATTCCATTACCTTGAGGGTAATAGGTTATAGAGTGACTAAGAATTATATAATATTCATTACATAACTTAATCAATATTTTAGATTTAAAGCATTTAGAATTATCAATTATGATTCTTTTTGGATTACCAAATCTGGAAAGAATATTTTCTAAGAATTGTGTAACAACAAGATCAGTAGCTTTCTTGCTTGGTAGAGCCTCAATCCATTTAGTGAAATAGTCATTTCCTGTCAAGATCCATTTATGTGCGATGATGATGTTGGATGAATTTCACCTATAAACTCAAGGCCCCATTATTGGAATGGTGCTTCTACAGAAATAGGCTTTAAGGGTAAGGACGTCAATTTGGATTTCCCTTCAAAAAATTGACATTTATGACACATTGCAACTTCATACGAACATTAGCAATAATTGTTGGCCAATAAAATCTTGCTCCCAATATCTTGTCAACATTTTCTTTCCAATAATGGTGACCACCACATACTCCTTGATGGAATTCTTTCATCATATGCATGGTTTCATCTTCAAGTAAACAATTCAGTAATATACCCTGTAGATCTTTCTAGAGCAAATAATTATCAAGAATACAATATTTAACACACTTAAGCTTCAAGAATCTGGCCCGAGTTTTATTTGTTCCTAGTAGAGCTTGCAAATTTTACAATATATAAACAATATTACCATAATGATGAAGAGTATTTAAAACAATCATTCATTGTAACAACTAATTTATCCTCATTATATATGATAATTCCATTGTTTGATTAATCCCAAAAGTTATAATATTTTCTTCAGTCATCAATTTGTTCAAGCCTTGTCCTTTTATTAGTTTAGTGGGATTGATTTCTAGATCAAATTCTAGCATTTTGGCAATCCATTTTCCCCTCCTACCATTGTTGTCAGGTTGGATTAAAATACTTTTTACCACAACATATGGTACATAAGAAATGATATGAGAATAAAGTAAAAAAAATCTAAAATCCTTGAGTGACTTTATCAATGTATAGGCCTGCTTATACATTATATCGTATTTCAGTTCATAATCCCTCAACACTCTACTGAAGAGAGCAATAGGTTGTTCATGGCCTTCTACGTTTTTCTAAAGCAAGGCACCCGAAATGGTGTGTTCAAAGGAAAAAGAGAATATTACAAATTCTTTAGAAAAACTGGGACTAATGAGCAAAGGAGCCTGACCTAAAGTTTTTTTAATGTCATCAAAATATTCCTTATCCTAACCAATCCATTTAATCTCATTACCTTTCTTCAACATACTTGTGATAACTTTTAGAATCTCAGCAAAATTAGGAATGAACCTATGTAAAACATTTAGCTTACCTAGGAAAGACTGAACTTCTCTCTTCTTTCTCAGCTATTCAATCTACGTATTGTTGTTACTCTACTAGGATCAATATTAATACCTCATTTTGATAATATATGGCCCAGTATTTTCCCTCCCTTCATGGAAAAATGAGACTTCTTTGGATTTAATGAAACACCAAATTTTATGCACTATGTGAAAATTGTTCTCAAATGTTTTAGATGAGCAGACTTAGACTTGGAAAAAACTGTAATATCATCCAAGTATATCACAACAAACTTGTCTCTTTCATCGGCAAATGTTTTATCCATTGCTCTTTGGAAAGTGGCCTCGACATTCATGATCCCAAAGGGCATATTTGAGTACATGAATGTACCCCATGGTATAGTAAAGGTTGTTTTATCTTGATCTTTCATATTTACCAGTATCTGATTCTATCTGGAGAATCCATTGAGCATAGAAATTCTTTCAGACCCAACTACTTTCTGTAAAATGTGGTCCATCTTGGGTAAAGGATAATTATCTTTCAAATAAACTTTGTTTAGATTCCTGAAATCTACGCAAAATCTGATTTCTCTGCTCTTTTTCCTTACTGGGACCATATTGGCTATCCAGTTTGAAATTATTAAATGGATTATCATTTTAGCAGTTAGTAACCTTTTAACCTCCTTTTTAATTTGTAATAGCCTTGGTGAAAATTCCATGTAACAAAAGTAAATAAAGTCAAAATAGTAACCATGAATAATGGGACACTTATTCCAAGATGAATGTTGGGCAGAATCCTAGTGATGGGGATCACTTGTGATTGGTTATGGCTAAGGAAATTGGAAAATGCAACGGATAAGGCTTTGGAAAGGCAAAATGGCATTTTTGGCACATTTATTTATGAAAATAATAGAAATTAGGAGAAAAAGGAGGTAAAAGGTCGCAAGTTGCATGTCAGGAGGAAAATGAAGGAAAATAATGGAAAATGAATCAAATAGAGGCGTCATTCATAAAAAGGCTTCTGAGGATCAATTGGTAACCTTTTGTCAATTCAATTTTGGAGCTCTCTAATTATTCTCTCTCTCTCATACTCTTGGAGACTTAGAGTTTACTTGGAGCACTCTTGGAGGGTGTGGCATATTTGGATTTTTGGAGCAAAAAGGAAAAGGAAGAGAAAGAAAGTGCAAGAGGGCATCAGGATCAACAACTACATCATATTTACTTGTAGGTACCAAGTTGCATGTATGTTTCCTTCACTAGCTTTGGCATGCATGGCATATACATGTGGATTTTTTGTTGTGATCTATCATTGGCATGGAGGATGGTTGAGATTGACAGTGGATTTCCTAGCCTTGTCATTTTCTGGATAGCCATGTTGATTGTGGGTTTATTTTCATTGTTGTTGTTTTGGTTGGTTCTGATGTTTCCTTAGCCTGGGTTGAGTTATTAGTTCCTGGAAGCCCTATAACATCTTGGATTGAGTTACTAGTCCTGGATGCCTTGGTTCGAAAAATGCTTTGGAAGCCCTTGGTGGGTTGAGTTACTAGTCTTGAAAGCCTTGGTTGGACAAATGCTCTGGAAGCCCTGTATACACTGTGGGTTGAGTTACTAGTCCTAGAAGCCTTGGTTGGAAGAAATGCTCTGGGAGCCCTGGAAGGCTTGGATGGAGACCAATCTGATGATGGTTTTAGTGATGTCTGACAGGGTGGTGGAATCATTGTTTGATGGGTTGAGGTGGATGGCCTCTGGAAGCCCTGGATGCGTTTTGATTGATTTGTTCTATGAGATCCCACATTCATGCTTGGAATATGGCATAGGGGTGAATGACTGAAGAGAGATTTGGCTCAGCCATTCTACAGTCGGGTGGAATGTGGAAGTCCCATCATGGGTTTGGATTTTGCATCATTAATGAAAGGTTATTTTTCCTTATATTTCTATGAGCATTTTGATGGATTATATGTGGTCTATATGGTTGTACTTTCATGAGTATTTCTGCTGCTATTATGTTGGTTATGTATGTGTTTTATGACAGTAGCCATGTATGGATTTCATCATGTTTTTAGTTGTAACTGAATGATCAATGTATCTATGACCTAATGGATGGAATGGAAATTGATGTATTGAGGCATCAATGGTTCTTAGTGATTCTCAGCTAAGTATGAGACCCCTATTCTCACAACTGTTAATTACACCTGTAGATTAAACATTTGCAATATGTTTGGAGAAATTCCTGGCATGGCTAGTAGGGGTCTAGTCAAGGTCTTAAACAAGTATTTGCTTTAATATTTTCATTTCCTTGTTATTTTATTGATTTGAAGAGATGGTTCAATTATGGGACCTGGGCTCTGGGCCCAAAAAATTCACTCAAATCCCAAAGTCGCTGACATATCACTGATAGTTTTGGTCTCTAGTCGTTGGCAGGCAAGCCTGTGATAGCGAATTTGGGTTTTTGGTGGCCTTCATGCCTATAGAATGGGAGCGACTGAGGCTTATTTGTCCAAAAGATCAGTGGGACCCAAAGGAAAGCTGTCTAAAGTATTGGATTGGTTCCTGAGGGTCCTATAGCTAATGATTAATGTAAGTATGGTGTGTTTACGTAGATTCCACTTCCTTAACGTGACTTAGGAAGTCAAATCATATCATAGTGGCATCTCGTTGCATATTTACCCCGTTTGGCCAGTTGCTTGGGTATATGTGGGAGGAGGGTGTTACAGAGTGGTATCATAGCATGGTTCACCCCTCGGACTAGATGGGCTATGTGTTGGTCATCCATGCATGTTAGTTGCATGCGTGTCTCTCACCCTTGCATTCCATGTGCTTGTTGCATTTGCATGATGTTGTTCATGGTTGTAGTGATGTCGTCATGTGAAATTTGAGGTTGTTATTGTGGAATGCATCGTTGTGAGTGTATGATTGGTTACATTAAAATTTATGTTGCTTACATGTATCGTTGTACTATGCTTGGTTACATTCTTGCATGCTTGGTTACATTTTTGTATGCTTGGTTGCATGTATCATTCTTGTAGGTTTGATTTCAAATATTGTTCATTAATTCTTGGTCATATGTGTTTATTCATATGTGTGGATGGTTATGCATCACTTATGCATGCTCATGTTTGCATGTGGTCAAGTGTATAGTGGCGTAATGATGGTGGTTGTCATGCATGAGGCCATGGTGTGTGTTGTTGTTGAGGTCATGCATTGATGACTGGACCTTAGCTAGAATGACGGTTGCATGGTCATCATCTTATGTTTTATGTTTCTATATGTTGTCATGATTATGTTATACATTTATCATGCAAATTTGTTGGTCTTGCAGAAAAGGCATCCTCCCTCAGCTATACTAAGGTACGTTGGTTTATCGTGATTTGGTTTAGCTAACATGATACACCTTGCAGGAAGAATGATCCAAGTGGATGTTGGTGGCCACCCACCTATCCAATTTGGACCCCCACATCTGTCTCTTTCAGTTTTTTAGTTTCTTAAATTGTAGCACAATTTACTATTTTTAGCAGTTTTTTGGGTCCTAAACTTCCGGAGCCGTTTTAAGGCCCTAAACGACATTTTTTGGGAAATCTGGGAGCAACATGGATCCATGGATTGATGTTTCTCTTCCCAAAGTGATAGTTCTCGGATATATCTTTCTAACGAGCTATTGTACGCGTCAAACAGAGATCAGGTGCCAAAGTTACGACCCTAGGAAATTGATGTACCAATTTACCCAAACAGGGCCCACAATTTGGCGTTTCATCTTCTAGGGTTAGGTTTTGGGATGTTAAGGGTTTTCCATTGTTTCTCAACCATAAATAGGCCTTTGAGCCTCATTCTAACAGAGTTCAAAGGCATGTAGGTGCCACATCTCTTCTCAGAGATAAGCTACCATCGCCCTAGCTAGTTTATTTCCATTACTGTTTGTAAGCATATTTCAATATTTTACATTAATGAAATGAAGTATTATTTCTGCTGCATCTTTGTTTATGGTTATCTCTGTAATTTGTTGTGTTCTTGTTTAAATCTGGATCAGTGGTATCAGAGCAGTCTGCTTTTTCTATGTTTTTCTTTGCATGTCCCCAACGAGGTCAAGATATGAGTTAGGGCTTGAACTGGTTGAACCTTTGCAAGACCAACCTCGTAAATCCCGACGGCCTCCCATGGTGGATGAAAAGAAAGATGAGGGGGCAAGAGATCCTATCAAAATATTTCTTGAAGAAGCCCTCGAGCGGCAAAGGATCGCGATGATGGATAGCTTTGCGCAGATCCTTCAGCGGCTACCCAGAGGCGACGCATCAACTTCCAACAGCTACTCTAGAAACACCACACCCTTTAAAGTACAAGTTAATTTTGAAATCCCCACCTTCGAGGGTCAAATAGATGCAGATGTTGTAGACAAATGGTTAAATATACTAGATGGGTATTTTTTTGTTCATGATTTTTCAAGTTTGGAAAAGATTGTTTTCGCTCTTCTCAAAGTGGCCCCCCACGTCAAGGACTAGTGGGAAACCTACTACGAGCAGAAGAATGAAAGTACGGGATCACTATTTTTAGTTGCACCCACTTGGGATTCATTCTAGGATGCCATCAAGGAGAAGTACTACCCTGTCAAAAGCTACGAGGAAAAATACATAAAGTGGACCACACTACGGCAGGGAAGGGTCCAAGATGTGCTAGAGTTCACAAACATTTTTCATACCCTTCACACACAGTTGGGTATCAAAGATTCTAATCTGCATCTAGTACTCAAATATCGTGGCTACCTATATAGATACATCCAGGAAGAGATGGAGTTCCTGAACATCTCCTCACTCGGCATAGCATATCGATACGCTATCAAAATCGAGAAAAATTTCAAACAGAAGAAGCGAGACTTTGGATCTACGAGTCTGAAGACCAAAGGACAAAACCAAGGCGAGGTGACCCAAGACAACCCGTCGAAGCCGCAAGAAAAGAACAATACCACGAAGTTGAAGAAGGACACAGGAAAGCGGTGTGAGTTCCACAAGATCCCCACTCACAACATAAGCAAGTGTTGGACCAAGCAGTCGCTGGTGGCCGAGTTGAAGGCTTCCAAATCAGATGCATGTTCCGACCCTAAGCCAGAACCTGACAAGGAGAATGGCAAAGGGACGCAGATCATTGATGCAGAGCCCAACACCATTGTTGCCACTGCCAAGATCTAGAAGAATGAACCCGAAGATCCAGAGGAGGGGGAGCGTCTTTTCCACTCACAGATGTGGGTGAAGGGATCGCCGCTGCAATTCATTGTCGATAGTGGCAGCCAAAAGAACCCCATTTCAACAAAGGTCGTGAAGCAGTTAGGCTTACCGACTACACCACACCCGCAACCGTACAGTATTGGGTGGCCTCATGAAGGATGAGATCTCAAAGTCCACCAACAATGCCACTTTCCCTACAACATCAAGCCCTTCACAGACAACGTATTGTGTGATGTTACACCTCTGGATGTTTGTGATGTACTATTAGGCCAACCATACTTGTGGAGGCGACATGCTATGTATGATTCAAGGCCTCGCGCTGTCATTATTTCTCTGGGTGATTCATTATAAAGGATACCAAAGGTAGCCCCACCTACCGCCACCTCTTTGATCACTGCTAAGAAAGGCAGTAAACTCATCTCCTAGAGTAGGAAATTCATCTGTTTGGTTCACTCCCAAAGTAAGGGGAAGACCGTCACCACATCATGACCCCCGTGAAGGGTTCCTCCACGCAGCAGCAGCAAAGGGATATGGTCATGACAGAACACAGGAACAACTTCTCCTCACCCACAAGGGTACCACACAAGTTTCAGGTGGGTGACAAAGTTTGGTTACATCTATAGAAAGAATGCCTTACAAGAGCCCATCAGAAGCTTAGACCACTCCGACATGGTCCTTACAGCAATACCAAGGCTGTGGGGAACAATGCTTTGGAGCACAACATTCCTCCATTCCTTCGCCTACACCAAGTGTTCAATGTGGACTGTCGTCGACCATGCTTCCCACCATTACTGGACACATTAGAGATTGCAAAACAGCTCACCAGAGACCCAACTCAGTAGAAGCTTCCTCATCTCAGGGAGAAACTCAACGCAATGGGGACCATTACTTCCTAAGGGGGGAGGAATGATCCGGGTGGATGTTGGTGGCCACCCACCTATCCCATTTGGACCCCCACAACTGTCTCTTTCAGTTTTTCAGTTTCCTAAATTGTAGCACAATTTACTATTTTTAGCCGTTTTTTGGGTCCTGAACTTCCGGAGCCATTTTGAGGCCCTAAACGACGTTTTTTGGGAAATATGGGAGCAACATGGGTCCATGGACCGATGTTTCCCTTCCCAAAGTGATATTTCTCGGATAGATCTTTCTAACGAGCTATTGTACGCATCAAACGGAGATCGGGTGCCAAAGTTACAACCCTGGGAAATTGATGTACCACTTTACT
This sequence comes from Pinus taeda, assembly GCA_000404065.3. Classification (NCBI taxonomy): domain Eukaryota; kingdom Viridiplantae; phylum Streptophyta; class Pinopsida; order Pinales; family Pinaceae; genus Pinus; species Pinus taeda. The sequence continues at coordinate 4,688 of APFE031255014.1, read as the reverse complement.
CAAACGGGGCCCACAATTTGGTGTTTCATCTTCTATGGTTAGGTTTTGGGATGTTAAGGGTTTTCCATTGTTTCTCAACAATAAATAGGCCTTTGAGTCTCATTGTAACAGAGTTCAAAGGCATGTAGGTGTCACATCTATTCTCAGAGATAAACTACCATCGCCCTAGATGGTTTATTTCCATTACTGTTTGTAAGCATATTTCAAAACAATGTAAACTTTGAAACGGGAACTGATATTGTCACCCGTTTCGTAGAGATAGCAAAAAAATGACTTGATTTTGAAAAGGGGTGATGCAAAACACACATGTTTTTTTTGGAAATTTAAGTTTTTTCATGTACATTACGTTTTAGAATGGTAGTGATTTTCATGCTGATTTTAAAAAGTGAGTATTCTGCATCACACCCTTTTTTTAAAAGACCTATTTTTTGACTTTAAATTTTCTAGTGTATGAAATGTAAATAATT
>APFE031255003.1:629-12219 GCA_000404065.3 Pinus taeda | reverse complement strand
ACATTTATTAAGGAGTAGACATGGTCCTCTCCATGTAATTACATCTCACATTTCCAAATGTACTCCTAGCTTATTTGGCAGAAGAGAAGTCAACTATAGGGATGGGTGAGAAGTGAATGACATTAATGAGAGGTGGTTGAGATGGAGAAGGGAAGGAGGGTATAAAAAGGGAAGGGAGAAGAGAGAAGGGGGGGAATTTTTTGGGAGGTTTTGCTCATGATTGTGGGGGTTGGTTGTGATTGTTTGGACTTGTTATGATTTTGGGGAGATCTTGGAAACCTATGGAGGTTTCTTGGGTTTGAGAGGAGGAAAGTATTGTTATATGTTTTGCACATTCTCCTTGAGGACACACTATATCTGGTTGGACTTGGGCACGGAGGGCTAGGGAACCTGTGGAGGTTTCTTGGGCTAGGAATTTGTTTCCTAGTTGGCTGGGTGGTAAATCCGGTTGGGTCGGTGAGAAGGAGCATTCAGCTGGAGCTATACGACAAAGGTATCATCATCAACCGTCGGAGCAGGTATTTTCCCATGAACTACTCTTATTAAGTTGATATCAATGGAATGCTCATCTTAATTTATGCTGTTTATGATAAAATGATTAGATGTTAAATGTTTAAAATTTTGCGAGAAGGTCAACAAGCTTCTTTTATTACTTGTAAATCAACAGTAAAATAGATCTGTTAGTGTATAATAGAATAAGGCTCTAATAATAGGAATCGGGTTCTTACAAAATGTTAATATTACGCGAATCCTCATCCTCCTCTTCAGTAGTTACATTATAACATTCTAGCACACTACTCAGCTAAGTAGCCCATTCAGGCTGAATCAGGTCTAAAGGCTCCTGTGGTATCCTAAAGATGGCTGCTTTTACCTCTTGTAGCACTTCATCAATACTGTCCCACCCATCCTCAAAACTGAAGGTCATCATGAATCCTTCGTGCAGAATATCCCATTTACCTGTCCCATGGCATAGCTCTGTTTCTATATATGAGTTCATTGGTATAAAATCTAGGGTATGACAGAACAAGTGCACCCACTAAGGTTGTGGATTTTCTCCATAGGCCTACGTCCATTTGGCCAGATGCAGGTGGGGATCATCCTATCCATCATACTTGTCTATCAATTTTACCTTAGGCTTCCCAAATGATGTTCGCATCATTCTCCTACATTCGCGCCAATCATCAAAGCTTCCTTTGTGCACACCCCACCATCTTGTGGGCGTAGCGTGCAGTACCCAGTGTAAGGCCTGGAAGCGTTGCTTTTCTGGAGCCTCCCTTTCAAATGCATCTAAGAAGGTATCTACCTCATTCAGACCATCATAAGTAGGAATATTTCTTACTTCTGTCGACATGCAGCACAACGACCGGGTCATCATGTTGCAATTGAATGTAGTTACCTTGTGTAACTGATTCTGCCATAGTTTCACTTCTTTATCAAAATTCGAAGTGCAGGAACTCTCACGCTCCCATGTAATTTTCCCATCTGTGGTGGGATTCACCCAGTCTTCGTCTTGCGTTATTATCTTGTATATGCAGTCCAGATCATCATTGCTCTCATAGTCGTGGACTGGTTCCGTATAGTGTGATCCTTCATTAGGATCCAGGGGTATTATTACGCGCAATGATTTCTTCTCAAAGATCATCTTTCACTTATTTAGATTGATTACCCCATTCATTTCAGTAGCCCAGTCAATTCCCAGGAGCACAGGGTAGCGATTGTTGTCATCATCAATCTCTATTACTTCAAAATCTGCCAGCGTGCTCGCTCCCTCAATATCCACGGTTACCCCTTGCAATCACCCCATGGGTATGATTTTCTACTGGTTCGCCATTATTAGTTGAATCAGAGACCACTGCAGTGCAGGTCTTCCCATTCGCTCCTAGGTCTATTTCGGTAGAACATTTGCATCTGATCCCAAATCTAGAATGACTTGATCCATCTCATACTCTCTGATCTATGCGATGAGTCTCATTTCAAACCCCATCTTTGTTTTATGTTTTCCAATCTTTTGGACTATGTGCAGTTCTCTTGGTGCGGTCCCAGCGCATATGTTGATGAGTTCCTATAACCCTTTCATATCCTTACTATTGCGCAGTAACTTCATATAGGTTTCCAGGAAAGTTTTGAGCATGGAGGGATCCATCTCCAGCTTAGCCTTATATTTGCTTCCTGACATGGAGGCATCATCGAAGCTCTTCTTAGCTTCCATGAAGGTTTCTGGAGCATGCTCCAAATCAAACTCAAATTATTTCACTGGGGCTTTGCAAACCCAAGTACTGTCTTCCGGTTGTTTCCCTTTGTCATCTCCCATCGCGATTCCACTTTGGAGCACAATATTTATATTCGGATCTTCCTCGCGCGGTTCAGACCTCATCATCTATAGGTTATGAGTCGGGGGAGGTGGTAGCACTCCTTTGTCACGTATCCTATTTATCACCATAGGACAATCTTCTATTTCATGATCAAACAATGTGCAATACTTGCACAACAAACGCGTTGGATTAATGAAATCGTGGGCATAGTGTCCTAGTCCTCTGCAATTGTAGCAAATCAACTGTCTACGACCTCTACCAGGTCCTTCTCCACCTTAGCCTCGTCCGCGTCCCTGAAATCCTATCCGCGCCGTCCCTGCATTCTGGTTAAGGGGCCACATTTTTGCCTGAACTTTGTAGGCAGGCGTTCTATCCATCATTAATTCATAGCTTCTACAAGTGTGCTTGTCATGTCCCACCAATCTGCAAAAGTTGGAGAACAATTTTTGTAGAGTTTGCATATGCTTCTGTAACAAGTGGCAGTTATCCGTGGCATGCTTTGCAGCTACTTGACAAATAGCACACCACAAAGTAGGCACCGCACTAGGTCCTACTTGAGCTTCCAATCTTAGAGGCATTGATCCTTCTCCTACAAGGTAATTCGTAAATACCAGGCAATGGTCTTTATCATAACCCTGACTCTTTCATTTCACGCACCACGCTTTTTTGCACAGTTTTTGTCGAACTATTTATCCTGCTTCAAGATTTGCATCTCAAGGCATTGATTCATCAGCTACACGTGGATTTGTTGAGCTCCTAGATTAGAATCTTGCATCAGGGTCTCATGAAGTCTCATGGAAATCTCCAAGGCTTCTGCTTGAGTCATTATTTTCTACTACGATAGCACACCCCTCAAGTGTGGTTGTAGCGAAGCTACAAACCACTCGCAATGTTTTCCATACGTCAGATTCATGTTTGCTTCGTGAATCGTACATATCAGCGTTTGATCCATATCGTAAGGCCTCTCACCTGGTAGCATCATGATTTATTTGAATCCAATAATCGACTACGCTTCAGATTTATGCCTACTAAATTCCCTATTCAGTGCTGCTTCGATATTTGCTACTCTCGCATACAGGTTATCATTGGAATCCTTAATATACCAAATCAGCGTGTAGTTTTTTAGGGTGCTCCAGTGCTGCTTTCTTTATATGGTCATCTGTAACACCTTGAGCTTCCCATACAACCTTCACTACAAACCAGAATTGGTCCGGATTCTCATTTCTCAAGCCTTTGAACAAAGGCAACTTCATTTTGTTCGCCATACCGAATCACGGTGGTGGTGGAGGTGGTACAGGTGAAGATGGAGGGGACAGCGGTGAAGCTGGTGGTGGTGTTGGTAGAGATGGTATTCATGGAATTCTTTGTCTTATCAGATGAATAACACTTCAGGGAGAGACCTTCGTGATCTCTTCCTCATCCCCTCGCAGAGGTGAAATCAAGGAGCTATTTTCTGGACCCTTATTTCCTCGTTCCTGTAAACCTTTCCGCTTCGCATAGCCCCGAACATCAAGGTAACTGTATAATCCTCTTTTCCCACAACAACATTTTAATCCAAGTATTCAAAGACTTTATGTACTTACCTCGCGGTCCTTTTAGAAATCGTCGCTCTGCCTCACTGTAGCTGACTGAGATGTCGACCATGAACTCAGTAAAAAACTCCTCCTATAATGTGATCGAGCCAATGACCAATGCCACGCGCGATGTTATCCTTCAATGCTTCCAACCTTCGCACTAGCTCCGTGGTCCATACAATAGGACCGTCAAGTTTCCACCTTCCTTGGCTATTTGCTAGCTTCGTGATCCACTCGTATAGTTCAGTAGGGAAGGACGTGAAAAATACTTTGTGGATCTTTGTATACAGGTAGATAACTAACCACTGTTCTTTTGACAATTGTGGGTTTCTTTTTTCCTGTGATGCAAAATTGTGAATTCTTCTATCGAACCAGCTTTTGATTTCTTTCTTAGTTGGATTCCAATGATAAGACATCACACATTTTCTATGCAGATTATGGTCTCGACAAAGAAACCATTTGTTGGCTTGAGGGGGCCTAACCCAGGTTCAAGTTTAGTTGACCAAAAAAATCCCTACACTACTAGCCCTTTCGACATCAGCCCACAGAGCGCAGACTGAAGTCTCACCTGAAGTAGTATGGGGGAATGCTGGAACCAAGTTTCTGCACCCTTGAGATGGTTGTGATGTCGGTTTATTCCAACTATACCTGCCTTTGCGTAGGTTGCTTCGTGCTCTATTCCACTCTTCAGTACCTTGGTGATCTATTACAATCATCTTTCGCACAGCCCTAACTAGGGGTTGAAGTCCTTTCGTGCTGCTAGGGCAACGAACTGCGCTATTTCCCAAACTAGGATAGATATCCTACTTATCTTATTTACATATCTTAATTATCCTCATGTAAACAAATGTTCTTACTTCCGTTCACTTAACCAATACATTTAGACACATTCGCGCATCATATAATCATTAGAAGTGGAATTCATGCCCAATATATCTGACATAGGAAAAATGGCCTAAAGGCAATTTCCCTGGTTTTCATAATCACCTTACCATGAACCTATGGGTTATGGCCCACCTATAAAAATCAAAAGCCTTTACATTTTGGTTTTAAACAAAAAAAACCCCCACCAATTGCCTAAAAATGATTTAACAGATAATCCACCAACTAACGTTGGCCCCCCTGAATGCATGAGACCAGACCTCAAGTAGATTTAAACTCACGTCCATAAACTCCTCGGGTCCACTTAGCAATTGAACAGTGACTGTCCCCACATTGACTTTCCACATTGACTTTCCCTTTTTTCACAGGCACTTCACTCTACGTCGTTGAATTCATCATCTAATCCGATGGTTGATAGTCACCCGATCATCGCACATCGCATATACAATTTCTCCCGGACAGGGTTCATTCACTCATCAATGATGTGATGCGATATTAATTCAATGGTCAGCATCGACAATGATCCAATGGTCTCCATGCCTTCAATTAACACACGGGTTACTAAACAACTTAACCCCCATAGTTGACTATGACGTAAGCGGTTGAAATTTAGATCGACGACTAGGATTTAGTATGGCACTTCAACCCCGATCAAGACACCCGTAGACTCTTAACCTCCACAGTTACACATTTCACTTTGGCTTGTTTCACTTTTCCACCAAACATGGCGCTTCCACTAAATTTCCTTCTCACCTCCAGATTGACTTGATACCAAGTTCAACTCTGCCAACTCCTTTCTCCACTTAGAAACAGTGTGTCGAGATTTCTCTGATTTTACTTTACCTTACAACTATAACTCTATTTCTTTAACACCACTTCAAACTGGAATACATAATACTCCCTATGTTATTTACCTTCTTCCAGATTTCGTAATTCGTTCTTTAATTGACTTGTACATGCATGTGTTAAATCCAAATTGGAATCACATGGATTCTACCTAGATGGTAAGTCTTTTGTCACTTAGAAAGACTTCCAGAAATTCAACTTGAATTTATTCATCATGGTTTATCACAGAGAAACCACAAATTCACAATTACGGATCACTCAGCACATAAAAGGAATGACACACAGTCACAATGAATTCAATCTCCTCATTCATTAAACAAATGTACATATACAAATAAAAACCTGTTTACAATCTAAGTTTGGCCTGATCTGCCTTTACATGGTCTATATCAATGTCCCTTTCTCATTTCAATACCCATAGGCTCACAATCCAACCTTCTTGTTTTCTAACTCTCTCTCTCTAACTCCCTCTTTTAAGTCTTCGAGACTTACAAATTATACACAAAAGGCTTGTGTTAATCAATTTTGGTTTAGATCCTCAATCGTCTCAACTAAATCCTAAGAATCCTCTAAGTCCTCAATTAGTTCCTAAAATATTTTCTTTATTCCTTGAGGATCTCAACTTTCAACTAATCCTAAGGAATTTCCATAAATCATGAACTACTTTCTAAGATTTAGAATATCTCAATCCATACTAACTACTCATCATCACTCATTTTCTCCCACATTTGAGAACATTTACAGATATCCTCACAATATTGAATTAACTCCTATTCTAAATGTCTCACCTAAATCACTCAAAATATTTAGAATTACATTAATTATATACTTAGGAAAACCACTCTTTTGAAAACACAAGACCACCTAGATTCTACTAAATGTACACATTTTCGGAACCATGATGCTCCTGCATCAATAACAGATGCATAAATAGGAAATAAAGATGAAGAAATGATAAAAAATTCTCTTTATTAGTACATCCGGATGATTATAGACTCAACTCACCCTGCGCACTCAACTGCAGGGGTTCGCACACTCAGCTACGGACTTCTAGGCCTCTGCACACTCAGCTGCAAAGCCTCTACCTACGCTACGACCCAAAGCTAGACTTACACTTCAGAGCTATCTCACATACATATTCATTGCTTTTCCATTTTGTATGTCTCTATCTACTTAGATCTTCGCTCTGTAGATCTTTTACAAACGAAATTACATTATCAAAATAAGGGCGGACAACCCTATGACTCTTTAACAACTACATGCTCTGCGCCGAGAAAATGTGGAGTCTTTACATTAGAATTACAAAATTGGACCAAAATCTGGGCTATAAGCCCCAAAACTGCCCTTGGGGGATCTCGTGCCCAACAAGTTACTGAGTCAGAATGCTGAACTAGAAGTGAGTTTCTCAGTAATGAAAGAAAATGACTAATGCAAAAGGGTTTTCTACTTTTCTTTTATATTTATGGTAAGAAAATGGAGGGAAACCTATAATTAATGTAACGAATTAATGGAGTGGCATATGAGGTGATGGGGTATGGTGGGTGAGGTGGATGGTAATGAATAAGAGTGACGAGTGACATGGAGGAAGTGAGGTGGAGTGAAACGGTGTGGGTGGCTTGTTGTAGTGTTAGGGAGTGTACGAGAGGTTCATCATGCTTGAACCCCCACAGCAATCACAGGCCGTAGATCTTGGTCGACCATATCAACGTCATGGTCAACAATGGGGGTTGAGCCTGAATTATAACTCGTGCTCATTGTTCCCTCGCAGAGCGCTTTGCTCACCTCTTAAGTTGTCATTTGATCACATTTCATTAAACTTCTCGAGTTTTAGGAGATGGGTCGAGCCCATCTTGTAGTGCTTTGAATGCCACCGATAACATAAATCAAGTCACTACTTCAGACTTTCAAATCCTCTTTTAAGTTTTCAAAACTTTAAACGTAATATTTTATTTTATTTTTGCGATAATATTAAAAAATAAAATTCAAATGACAATGGATGCTACAACACCACCCATGGATCCTTTCCCAACATGAGATCCATCCTATTCCCAATCTGCCAATAGAGACACATCCTAATGAGACCAAAACCTTTAGAAATAGCCTTCTAGATTATTGATTCGCCTTTATGGCTATTGGAAGTCGCATGCATCTATTCATACAGAGAAGTAGGAGAATCATATTCCTTGTATAATAATTTTTCCCATAGCAACCACCTAAGAAGAAATCTCCAACCACTTTTTGCAACCAGAGCATAGGAAGACCAAAAAATATCTTTTAAACCCAAACCCCCAAGTATTTAGGGGAAAGTAATTGAATTCAAGAAGCTGAAGCAAATGGTCTCTTATCCTCTCTACCAGCCCAAAGGATGTGAAGGGAGATTTGTCTAATTTTTTTAATGATTCCTTTAGGGATCCAAGCTAAAGTTTGTCAAAAAATTAGAATGGACTCTATGACTAACTTAATGAGAACCAACCCACCCACATGAGATAACCATTTATTACACCAAAATTTTATTCATTCTTCAATTTTTTGCAATCAACCACTAGTAGTTTCTTTTTTTATAGTTATTGGGCTTAAGCAACAAGCCTAAGTATTTGATACCCCCCATGATATCATCCACTTTTGCTTCAATAATCCTTGCCAACCGTTGCTTGAACTAATCGTGGATACCCCAATAATATATGATGGATTTTCATGGTGTATAAAAATACTAGTGGCCTTACAAAAATCTTTCAAAATTGATTTTAGATTTTGGATGTAATGTATAATTTCTTCACAAAGAATAAGGATGTCATCAACAAAGAGTATATGGGAGATGAAGAAATTCTGCCCTAGTTGCATACCTTTGGAAGTTCTTTCGACGCATGTAGAGGAAATGTGTCTATTAAGACTTTAAGTAACCAAAAGTAATAAAATAGGTGAGAGAGGACAACCTTTTCTTAAGCCCTGCTCCCCATCAAACAATTCTAAGATAGCTCCATTGATCAAAAGAGAAAAGGACAAAGACTTGATGCAATTATAGATCCAAGCCACAAAATCTTGATGAAACCTAAGATGTAGAAGGAGGATACAAATTAAAATCGAGTTTACTTAGTCAAAAGCCTTATAAAAATCCACTTTATACAACACCACCTACTTCCTTTATTTTTTAATTGAATGGAGACATTCCTAGGCAATCCCAATGACATCGTGAATTTTCCTGCCATGTATAAAACTAATTTTTTGGGAGAGATGTGATCAAAGAGAGTATTTTTTTATACAGGAGACAATAATCTTGGAAATAAATTTGTATGTAGGGTTAGAAAGGGATATATGGTGAAAATCACAAAACAAGTAGGCTTGTCAATTTTTGGGATCAAAGTTATGAAAGTGGAATTAAAGGGACCAAAAACGTGGCCATTTAGTATTGAGTATTCTGCAAGTTGAAGAAGATCATGGATAATGATCTTAAAGTAGATTATGAAAAAATCAATAAGCAAGGCATCTAGACCAGGGATTTTACCTTTATGAAAACCAGGGCTAGTTTTTCAAGAAGAGGGCTTGAGAACCCCAAAACCAATGTTGTGCCAATAACTTGTTGGCATCCTCTGGCGAGTTCATAGTCCATGCTAACAACCCTTTGATAGAATCATACATTTGGTAAATAACACAATAACTCTTGAAAAGTACTAGCAAACCTATGTTTCATTACCTCCATGTTCATTCTATAGTTGGAAAATCTCTCAACTATAGTATATTAAGTCATCGTTGAAATGCCATTTAGACAAACTCCCCCCCACAACAACACTGGTTTCTGTCGCTTTCTGGTTGATGCATTTCCTACTAATATTCTCCTTCCAGGTGCTAGCTTGACTGGGGCTAGCGAGGGAGCCAGACTCCTTATTCAAAGATGGCACAGCACTAAACATGTTCGCACTAAGCAAATTACTAATCAACCCCTAGAATTTCTTTAGTTAAAGCTTTAGAGTTGTAGAAAGGCCAAAATTATCATGGATTTCACTAAGGTAATTGAAATAATAACTAGGAAGAAACCAAACATGAAGATGGCTTGTTCAATAATTTGCATGATGCCAGAAAAAAAAAGTCTCATGATTAAGAAAAACAAAGCACATGTAATACCACAGAAAAGAAAATATCACATTAAAAAAAAACATGTAATACCACACAGAGACGGGAAGAAAGTGTTCATTTAAAAAAATAAAAATACAGGTAATGACACAAAGAGAAAAGTGTAGAAAAATGTCAAATTAAAAAAAAAAAACACCTATTCTTCGTTGTTACTGTAGGAATTTACAGGGTAAGTTCCTCAGACAGAAAACCAGAAGGACACCGCTCACAAACAGATCACAGATCAATATACGAGTATTTTGACGTGGTTAAAACCCTCAGAGAGGGAAACAGTCCACGGCCTGCGCCAACGTGGCTACTACAGGAAATTTATTAATAAAAGAATGAAAATTTACATAAGCTTCTCTCATGCACGGTTACCCTACAAATGACCCTCCATGCGCTTTAAATAGAATTCATGGACCAATCGGGTGTCAAGCCACGGATCAAGTGTCGGTAATACCGAGGAGAGAATGAACCGTCGGATCACTAAATATCGTGACCGTCGGATTGTAAGTTACAAAATGTACAACGGTAAAGAAACACACTTTACCTAACTCTATACTAGACCAAGTTGAACTTAACTATTTCCTATGTGTCGGAATATCCTAACATCCCCCCTTAAGAACCACTTGGGATAGGATTGAAGGATTTACAAATATGACACAATAGGAGAAGGAAGGAGGCACTAGAGCCTATCCCCCCTTAGTGACAACTTCCTGAACTCCAAGCATATATCGAAGTTTAGTGAACTTCGCCTCTTTGAGAGCCTTTGTGAAGATGTCTGCAACCTGATCATCTGTTGAACAATATTGCACTTCAAGAACATGGTCATGAATGAGCTTTCTGATGAAGTGCATGTGTAGTTCAATGTGTTTGCTGCGCTGATGCTGAACTGGATCTTCGCAAAGCTGAATGGCACTTTGATTATCACACCAAAGTGTAGTCGGATGCTGCTGCTCAAAGCCAAATTCTGATAGGATGACGAAGCCACAAGGCTTCCTTACTAGCTTCCACGGCACCACGATACTCTGCTTCTGCTGACGAAAGAGAAATGGCAGCCTGTTTCTTACAAGCCCATGTAATAGGTCCTGAACCAAGAGTGAAGACATAACCGGCAGTAGACTCCCGATCATCAGGGTCACCAGCCCAATCAGAATCAGTGAAACCAACTAATAGAGGAGTTGCTTTGGCACTGTAATGAATCCCAAACTGTATTGTACCTCGAACATAACGAAGTATTCTTTTAGCTGCTTTCCAATGACTTTCACGGGGGTTTTGAAAAAAACGAGCAACAAGGCCAACAGCAAAGGAAAGGTCAGGACGAGTATGGGTTAAATACAAGAGTTTTCCTACAAGTTGACGGTATAAGGTAGCATCAACTTCAGGAGAATTACAAGAGACTGAAAGTTTGACTCCATACTGAAAGGGAGAAGGAGCTGGCTTACAATCTTCCATGTGAAAATGACGAAGAATATCACAAGCATACTTGGACTGGGAAAGGGAAATACCCTCCTTGGATTGCAAGACTTGAAGACCGAGAAAATAGTGTAAGTGTCCTACGTCTGTCATTTCAAATTTCTTTTTAAGGCTGGACTTCACATGGTTTATAAGGTTGGGATCACTACCAGTAAGAATAAGATCATCAACATAAAGAACAAGGATGATAAGAGATTTGCCCACTTTCTTGGTGTAGACAGTATTGTCAGAATAACACCTAGAAAAGCCAGATTCTAAAAGAAAGCTATCCATTTTGGCATACCAAGCCCGAGGAGCTTGCTTGAGACCATTAAGAGATTTCTTAAGTCGACATACAAGGCTAGAGTCTGTTTGGATGGAGCCAATGGGTTGTTCCATATAGATTTCTTC
>APFE031254997.1:13185-24234 GCA_000404065.3 Pinus taeda | reverse complement strand
GTTGAGACTTCCCTTTTTAGGTTGAAGTTTTACCTTTTATGTGGGGTGAGGCCTCCCTTTTACGGTTGAAGGTTTCCCTCTTTAAAACAATAGGATCACTTCCTCTAGCAGAAGACTTACAGCTTCTTGCCAGTTTTGGAAGACTTCCGGGAACTGCACTAAGCGTTCCAGTGTTGGTGGCCATCCTTAAACCACCGCCCTATTATACCAACATTTCAGAGAGCACATTTAGCCTAGTGCTGCCATGCATATTTGCACATTTTGTATTACAACTCTTTTCTTGGACTCATACATAACCCTTCGGATTAAGGGGGGCAATGTTGGACACCTAATCCTAAAGGGTTAGTGTGGAAGCCGAACAGACTAAGTAGTCTAAGGGACCTTGGGATGTGAATTCCAACGGTCACCAAATGTACTATAAATGTATATCAAATTGTTAATAAAAATGTACTGCATGCTTTATCTTTCTCATATGTTCTCCCTCACCATGTGTGTTTAACAATAATAAATCCTACCAATACAACTAAATTATGACACCTACGAAGAAAAACAATGAATATACTTTTTAAAGAACAAATTCCTACTCCTACCAATGAAAACAATAAATCCCACAAAATTGGTGTTATATAATGCATACCTACAGATGAGAAAAATAAATCATACAAAACTGTTAAATGAAAGGAACACATGTTTATCATTTTAAGAGTAAGCCAAATGAAAAAAACAAACTCCAGCCCCTAAAAATGAAGATCATGAAATCCTACGGGTTGATTTAATGCATAACTTGGATGTTATATAACGTCAGCAGGAAACCATTATTGTTTAAATCGTCCTTACGCTTGCGGTCCTTAAGTTTTTATGGTTATAACCTGCCACTTCAATAACCTTGAGACTCCATACAGATTTTTTATGTAGATAATTGTCAACCTGTTTTATCTGTGACCTTTTCCTTGCTAGTCAAGATTCTAGGCCATCTTTTTTTAGGTATTGTGTAATTATTCTTCCCAATAATAATATTTTTTAATTTAAAATATATTTCTAAATATATAAATGAATTTAATGTAATAAAAAATTCAGAGAACTGTTATATTATAAATACTTCATATTTAATGGTTTTAATAAATTTGGTCAATTTGATTGAAAAATATTTTAAAAAGCATTCCAAAATACAAAACAATTAAATTATATATATACTCATTTTAGAAACCTCTTACTCTTACATTTAATTTTGATTTATATGAATGATTTAATTTTGATTTATATGAATGATCAGCATACAGTATCACTTGTTATTACTATTATTTCTTCGAAATGTAAAGCAATTAGATTATATAACCTCAACCTCATCTTCTTACATTTAATTTTTATTTATATGGATGACTAGTATATTATGAATCTTGATCACTAATTATTATTAATTCAAAATGTTAAACAATCTTATTTTGTGAACCTTAGTATTCTTACCTTTAATTTTCAGTTTATATGGATCTTCTTTTATTATTAGTATTATTATTATTTATAGAGTATAGTGTGAAAATGAGGGCTTATTTAAATAATATATTTTTTTTAATTAGAACAAGAAATTTTAAAGAATGCCTCCTGAATCTTCAACCACACACTTGGAGAAACAAATTGTTCATCAAATTATTAGACCTAAAATTTTTGAGGGTGATGTGTAATTCAATCATTTCTCTTAAAATAAAAATAAAATAAGTGGAAGTGACATATGTTACTCTTAAAATAAAAATAAAATATTTTCTAAATATAAAATCATATGTGCTATAATTAAAAACAAAAATGAATATGATATGCATATCATGTTTAGTTAGTTGTCCATATCATTTAATATAATTTAATGTAAAATAACTAGAAGTAAGAAAAATGTGTGAGAATGATGTTTAAACCTTATACTTTTCAAAAATTTAAATCAACTATTTAAAAATATCTTAACTAATTTATGTCATATCAACAAAATATATATATATATAAGTAATATAGTTTTAAATTACATTGGTTAACTTCAACATATCTGAAATTTTAACATACATATTTTAACATGCTATATTTTAACATATTATATGGAATTTTTGTTTTGGGCTTTCTAATTACTTTTGTTTTATTTTTAAACACTTATTTATAAAATAAACAATTTTATATTTTAAGTACATTATCTTGTACGTACTTTAAGTTCAATCATGCATTAAAATATTTGATTTATAATTAACCTTGAGATTTTTAATTAATATATTTTTTAAAGAATTGTATATGCATATTAAATATTAAATTATATCTATCTTTTACACTAACCATTTCCAAGTAAATACAAAGGAAAAAACAATTTCTTAAACTTAAAAAACAATGAACACACTTTTCAAGCCAGCAAAATAAAAAGAACAAATTCTTAAAAAAAAAAGACAATTTCATATATCCATACAAAAGAAACCAATGAATACACTTTTCAAATCATCCAAATGAAAAAAACAAAATCTCACCTTACAAATGAAAATGATGAACCTTACAAATACAACTAGATTCCTACACGTACAAATAAAAACAATGAATACACTTTTCAAATCAGTAAAATGAAAAGAAGAAATCCATATTCTTATTGTACTTGAGAGTCTTCATCAACTTCTTTATCCAATTTGAATTTTTTTTATATTGAGCTCCACCAGAACCATTCATATTGAATTTTAATTCCATTTGATTCTTTGAAGATACAATTCCCTTACACTACTCAATCAATTTCATATTTGTTATTACTAAAGTACTAGCCATTCTATTCACATACTTCATTTAACAAGATACATTGCCCACCATTATACTAAATCAATTTCATATTTATAATCAATAAATTATTAATTCCCTTACATTACTCAATCACTTTCATATTTGTTATTACTAAAGCACTAGCCCTTCTATTTACATACTTCATCTAACAAGATACATGGCCCACCATTATAGTAAATCAATTTCATATTTATAATCAATAAATTACTAGCCATTCTATTCACATATTACATATACATCTACTAACATACATTGCTAATCCTTGTACTACATAATTTTTTGAAATTAAAAAAGTAATGTTCAAATTAAATATATTTTAGTTAATATTACAACATGAACTCACATAACCTCACTATAAATTTGAATATTCATGGACATTTATTTATTTTAGTAATATAATTTAGGCTAATATATTAATTAATTCATCCATATTTCTTACAGTATATGTCATCATTGCTCCAACAAGGAACAATACATTGATGAATAAGTTAGAGATAACTTAGAAAAATAAGATGATACATTCATGAAATAAGTTACAGATAATTAAGAAACATAATGATGCAGGAGCATCCAGCGCAGGGAGGTCAAGGCTGGGAGTTTGTCTCTTTTAATAGTTTGAGTTTCATTAGTTTTCATTTTCATTTACATTTCTAGGAATGGTGTCTCAGCCACTGTTAGTGTTTGCTTATGTGTTCTTTTTACTTTTTAATTATATTTAAAATTTTCTTTAAGTTTACAGATCAAGAAAAGACAGTTATTCAGAAACAACTTAATGTAACCACATAATGTAACTACTGGCAGTTTGCTAACTATCCACTGTTCCCTACAAAACGAAAAGAGAAAACGAATATTGAAATCTTTTGACCATCATAGAGTTGAATGAAGAAAATGCACAGAAGCATTCTGAAGAGAAGACACATCTGAATCCATTCATATTACTGCTTTAGAATTTTTTCTACAAAATACAATTAGATTCATTTTTTTTCTTTTCCATAAGCATAATGATGACAGATAGTTAAAAGTAAGCACCGAAGTGAGGAGAGCCCTCGAACAAGTCAACAACGTAACAGAGAAAGCCTATGGGAGAAACAAGAGAGACACAGTCGGAGGAATACAAAGAAAACAAGCTACAGTTACAAAAATGAACGCATAACCACTCTTCTTTACAATTTTTTAACAATTGAAAGTACTATATATATATATATATATATATATATAGATATATATATATTATATATATATTATATATATATATATATATATATATATATATATATATATATATAATATATATATATATATATATATATATATATATATGTCAAAATCGAGCATCCAGAGTTCACTGTTCAGAGAAAATCAAGTAAAACAGAGTTTACAAAACTATAAACCATCGTGAGGTCATCACAGGACCGTATTAATACAACCACGGTTACAATAGCAGAGCCATAAAAAAAATATACAGTAACGCTATAGGTACAGTGAGGCCAGGGCACAACAAGGCCGAAGCCAATCTCAACTAAAGACCCATAAAACCCTACAGCAAAACCCTCAAACAGTCAAACAGGAAAAACACGAAGGAGCGACCCTACCCAGTTCAGGTTAAGGAGATGAGGCGAGAGGATGATGAATAAAGCTCTTCGCTCACCTGCATTGCCCAACAAGCAGGCCATTAGAACTAGAGAACGAAACCAAAGTTATAAAACCACAACCAAAAGCAGAGGAAAGGGTTATTAAAAAGACTCACCGAGGTAGAGCCGAGCCCGAGCGCACCAGAAGAGAAGCCCCAGATTAAATTTACGGCCACAGAGTTGCTCGTTGCCCACAAGGAGTAGAGACTGTCAGCGACGGAGGAAAACAAAGCAGAAACAACGAACATGGAGAGAGGACTTACCTTTCGGATGACCACCGAGTGAGAGTGAAAGCTGAGCCACTCCACAACCACAACCTGTGTCAAAGCAAAACGAAATAAACAGTCAAAATGTGAAGCAAACGTATATAGGACAGTCATGTATAACCAAATATGTAATTGGAAACATAAATAGAGCTGAGCAAAACTGAAAACAGAGACCGATACCAAGGGTTCCATACCTAGAACCTCAAAACTAAGCATGGGATTGGAGGCATTGACAACATATGCAGGTGGAAACCCTCGCAAAGTTGTCCAAGCACAGTGAAATGAAACCCCAACAAAGTGAACAGAGCAAACCCTCATTTGATGAAACTACAGACCTCGCAAGTAGCATAGTGGAATAGCAAATGGAATGAGCAATTTAGGGTTTGGAAGGTAGTAAGAGTGGGAAGGAACGAGGCCCAAGGCTGGGACACATGTCCTCACCACAATCAAGCTGCAGTACAACCTCATCAAAATCAACCAATTGTGTAGTTGAAATAATTCAATCAACCATAAATCATTAATTCGTAGACATAAAATCATTAATTCGCAGACATAAAGGGTTGGTCCCATCAATTTTGGTATTAGAGCAAGTTTCAGCTAATTGTTTTTCTTTATAAGATGGGAGTCAGAAGAAGAGGTCATGGCAGAGTTATTTGAAGAGTAGTATATGAGGGATTGAGGGAATTGATTAGGATCCCAAATGCCCGTTTGGTAGCAGTAGAAGCAGGAAGGAGAAGGGATCCTACGGTAGGAGATGATAGTGATGAAGAAGCTGTAGTTATGATAGATGGATCAGATGAAGAAGGACTTGAGATCAAATTGTTAAGGTCAGTTTTGATGGCTAGCAGTAAGCCAAATCCTGAGATTCCAAACTATGATGGTAGTTTAGCCACATAAGTGTTGTTGGACTGGATTAGTGAGCTAGACAAATACTTTGAATATGAGGAGATCAGTGAAGATAGGAAAGTTAAATTTGTTGCCACCAAGCTGAAAGGACATGCAGCCTTACGGTGGGATAGTGTCCACGCGGAGAGGAGAAGAATCAATAAGCTACCCATTAAAAAATGGACCAGAATGGTCGCCAAAATGGAGGGTAAGTTTTTGCCCAAATATTACCAGATGGCTCTATATCGACAGTTACAGAATTTGAAGCAGAGAGGAATGGTGGTGAAATAATATACCGAAGAGTTTTATAGGGTGAATTTGAGAGCTGGTTATATTGAAGACACACCAGAAAAGATAGAAAGGTTTATGAATGGGCTAAGGCTAGAGACATTGGATGAGATAAGTATTCTTTCTCCAATAACCATAGAGGAAGCATACCTGAGTGCCTTAAAGGCAGAAGAAAAGATCGCAAGGAATTAGAATGCCAGGAGAGGACGCGAAGCTGGCAAAGGGAAAGGACAGCCCTTTGGTAGAGGAAGGACTGCCAACAACAATGAAGAGAGCAGCAGTTCAAGAACCTTAGGAACAACAGAAAAGGAAGGTAGCACTAGGGGAGGAAGGCCATACCACAGAGGAAGGGAAAATGGTAGAGGTAGAGGAGCTACCTATCAATTTTACAAGTGCCACAAGTTGGGGAACAGATCCTTTGAGTGTCCTAAAGGAGAACAAGCTGGTCAAAGAGGAGCATATGTTTCTCAGAGAGAGGAAGCAGAGGCACCACCTCAAGAGGTAGAGAATGTATCGGAGACAGGAGAGGCCTTAGTCTTGAACAAGGTACTACTGAAACCGGCAAAGGAAACAGTTGAACAAACCCAAAGAAAGTCATTATTCTAGACTATGTGCAAGTCACATGGAAAATGCTGCAAATTAATTATAGACAATGGAAGCATTGATAATCTGGTTGCAACAGAGATGGTGGAGAAATTGGGTTTAAAAATATTGAAGCACCCAACTCCCTATAAGGTGTTTTGGTTACAAAAGGGTCACCAACTGCTAGTTGATGAGTAGTGTGAGGTGGAGTTCCATATTGGTAAGTATAGGGACAAAGTGATTTGTGATGTCATGCCCATGGACATGTGTCATATTCTACTAGGTAAACCATGGCAGTATGACCGAAAATTTATTCATGACAAGAAAACAAACCATTACAAGTTTTTCAAGGATGGGATTAAGCATATGCTAGTACCCATCAAGGAAGAAGAAGCAACAAAAACTAGTGGGACGAAAGTGCTACTGGTGGGTGGAAAAGAATTTCTAAAACAGATTGAAGATGACGAGGTGAAATACGCTATTGTAAGGAGACCGAGAGCAGTGCTATTGCATACTGAAATTTTTGAATTAGCTAAAGAAATTTAAGATTTGTTGCAGGAATTCAGCGACATCGTGGTGGATGATTTGCTGGATAAATTACCACCAAAGTGGAGTATCAGTCATCACATAGATTTCATCCCTAGAGCTAGTTTACCGAAAAAAGTTGCTTACCGGATGAGTCGCAAGGACAATGAAGAGATGAGGAAGCAAGTATAGGAATTGTTGGACAAAGGCTTGATACGGGAAAGTTTAAGTCCCTACGTAGTTCCGACAATTCTAGCTCCCAAGAAAGAAGGCGAGTGGCAGATGTCTATAGATTCATAGGCAATAAATAAAATTATTATTAGATATAGGTTCCCATTGCCACGAATGGATGACATGATGGACTGCTTAAGTGGGGCATCATATTTTTTGAAGATAGATCTAAAGAGTGGATACGACCAGATTAGAATCAGAGAAGGGGACGAATGGAAAATAGCTTTCAAAACTAATGAAGGGCTGTATGAATAGTTGGTGATGCCATTTGGATTGAGTAACGCCCCTAGTACTTTTATGCGCCTCATGAATGAGATGTCGAAGGAGTTCATTAGGAAGTTCGTGATTGTATAATGATATACTGATTTTCAACAAGACTAGGGAGGAAAATTTTCGACATGTTCAATATGTTCTAGAGAAGTTGCAGCAAAACAAGTTGTTGATAAATCTAAAAAAAAAAAAAAAATATGTACTTTCTTTTAGAAGGAGTTAGTCTATTTTTTGGGTTTCGTGATTACAGAAAATGTGCTGAAAATGGACCCAGAAAAGGTTGCAGCTACACTTAGCTAGCCATCCCCTAAGGGTCTGTTGGAAGTTCGAAGTTTTCATGGGTTGGGAAGTTTCTATCGCAAGTTTATAAAGAATTTTAGTGCAATCTATGCACCTATGTTGGATACAATAAAAAAGGCAA
Source organism: Pinus taeda (assembly GCA_000404065.3). Taxonomy (NCBI): domain Eukaryota; kingdom Viridiplantae; phylum Streptophyta; class Pinopsida; order Pinales; family Pinaceae; genus Pinus; species Pinus taeda. Next base: position 16,345 of record APFE031254997.1, on the reverse strand, counting down.
GTCAACCTTTTCAGTGGACTGAAGCTGCATAGAAGAGCTTCTAGATATTGAAGAAGAAGATCACTGAGAGGTCAATTTTGAGGCTACCTGATTTCAACAAACTTTTTCAGGTTCATTGTGATGCCAGTGGTATAGCCATTACAACTGTACTCGGCCAGGAAGAAAAACGAGTAGCCTATTTCAGCGAAAAATTAAATGAAAGAAGGCAAAAGTATACGTCTTAGGACAAGGAGTTTTATGCCATCATCCAAGCCTTGAACATTGGAGGCATTATCTATTGGGTAATGAGTTTGTCTTGTTTTCTGATAATTCTGCATTACAGTATGTTATGGAGCAACATAAGCTGAATCACAAACATGCGAAATGGGTGGAATACTTACAAAGTTTTACATTCGTATTGAAGCATATCAGTGGTCAATCGAACAAGGTAGTAGATGCACTAAGAAGAAGAGTTCTACTCTTGTAGGAGAGCACGATACAAGTGTTGGGATTTAAACACCTGAAGGACTTGTATCAAACAAATGCAAATTTCATGGAGGCTTATGAAGCCTGCGAGAACCCATTGTTGAGGAACAATAGTCCATGGTTGGACTATAACTTGTAAGAGGAGTTGTTATTCAAGGGAGGATAATTGTGTGTCCCAGAATGTTCGATGAGGGAGAACATCATCCGGGAAAAACATAGTGGAGGTCTAGTTGGAAATTTCGGCATTGATAAGAGCTTGGATTAGCTCAGTCATTTCTATTACTAGCCGAAGATGTGAAGAGATATGCAGCAGTATGTGACCAGGTGCAAGGTATGTCAGTTGGCGAAAGGGCACAGTCAGAACACGGGGTTGTACACACCCTTTTCTATTCCAAACAGACCATGGGATTCAATCAGTCTGGACATTGTCCTGGGTCTGTCGAAAACACAACGGGGTTTTGATTGCACATGGTATAAGGTGTATCGATTTTTGAAGATGGCACACTTTATCCCTTGCAGGAAAACTAGTGATGCTACCCATGTAGCACACTTGTTTTTCACTGAAGTCGTTTGACTGCATGACTTACCCAAGTCCATTATTTCCAACAAGGACGTGAAATTCACAGGGCATTTCTGGCGCACCTTGTGGGAAAGTTGGACACGAAGTTAAATTTCAGCTTTGCTTATCACCCACGGATTGATGGGCAGACGAAGGTGGTGAACAAAAGCTTAGGAAACCTGCTACGGAGCCTAATTGGAGAAAATTCATGAATGTGGGATTGTGTACTTACTCAAGCAAAATTTTCTTACAATGATTCACCGAACCAAAGCACAGGAAGTAGTCCTTTTCAGATGTTGTATGAAATGCACCCCGAAGGAGTGCATGAACTACGAGATTTGGGACAATTAGAAAGAAGAAGTGTTGACGGGGAAGACTTTGCAAGAGCAAATAATGACCTACATGAGCAGGTGAAGACAAAATTACAAGACAACAGTCAAAGGTACAAACAAAAAGAAGATCTGAAACAACGGGAGGTACAATTTAATGTAGGGGATCGGGCTCTAGCACATCTGCGCAAAGAAAGATTCCCTAAGGGTGAATAAAATAAGATGAAATTCAAAAAAATTGGACCTTGCAAAATTCTGCGTAAGTTTTTTGCAAATGCCTATGAGCTGCAATTATCTCCAGGTACAGGAATATCACCCATCTTTAATGTGGCAGATTTATTCCCAAACACTACCAGTCCTAAAGAGGACAGTTCGGCATAGCCAAAGCGGGACACCCAGGAAAGGAGTAGTTCGTGGATGAGATAAATTCCTTTAGCTCAGTGACTTGAAATCGAAGGAATCCTCGATACACAGGTGGCCAGGCAGAATTGGAGAAAGGAGTACCTAGAGTACCTCATCAAGTGGAACAACAACCTTATTAAGGACAGTTCGTGGCTTGATGTAGGACAGATAAATTGTGTAGGGTATTCTATGGAGGAGCTCATGGACCAGAGCCAGGAATTTCCATACCTCCAAAAAGTCTTTGGACAATCATTCCAAGGTATTTGAGACTCCCAAAGGCTTCCCACCTATTCGTGATCATGATCATGTTTTTCATTTTATTCCAATAAGTATTCCTCCAAGCACCAAGCCTTATAGATATTCATATGCCCAAAAGAGTGAAATTGAACATATGGTTACAGAAATGCTAGAGGTTGGTATAATTCTACCAGGTCAAAGTTCTTTCCTGCTCCAATAATATTGGTGCACAAGAAGGAGGGATCTTGGTGCATATATCTCGATTCTAAGGAGCTCAACAAGCTCACAGTTAAAGATAAATTTCTCGTTCTTGTGATTGATGAATTACATGGAGAAATTTACTTCACCAAGTTGGATATTTGTTCAAGATATCATCAAATAAGAATGAAGACTGAAGACGTTCTGAAAACAACATTTAGAAATCATGAGGGTCATTTTGATTTTTTTTCATGCCTTTTGGCCTTACTAATGCACCTTCTACATTTCAAGTTTTGATGAATTCCATTTTCAAACCCTTCCATAGAAAATTTGTGTTAATATTGTTTGATGATATACTAATCTACAACAATTCTTGGAAGGATCATCTTCAACATGTTGATAGGTTGCTCAAGCTATTGGAGGATAAACAATTATATGTAAAAACCTCCAAATGTTTCTTTGGAGTACATGACGTGGAATATGAGGGTCATATTGTATCTCATGAGGCTGATAAGGTAGACCATAACAAAATTAAAGATATTAAGAAATGGAAAATCCCCACATCCATAATGCATCTACGAGGATTTCTTAGGTTGACAGGGTATTATCACAAGCTTGTTAAAAACTATGGGAGAATAGTAGCACCTCTAACAACATTATTGAAGAAAGATACATTTTCTTGAACTCCAGAAGCAACTAAGGCCTTTGAGAATCTTAAAGAGGAAATGTGCTAAGCACCGGTCTTAGTTATGCCAAACTTTACAAAAACCTTTATTATGGAATGTCTTGCCTTAGGAAATAGAATTGATGTTGTTTTAATGCAAGAAGGAAGACCCATTGCTTTTGAAATTCGTCTAATCATAGGAAAGTATTTACACAAAGCTATTTATGAGAAGGAATTGTTGGCAATACTACATGTACTTAAGAAATGGGGACCTTACCTAATGGAAGGACACTTCAAGGTAAAAAC
>APFE031254976.1:46756-59563 GCA_000404065.3 Pinus taeda | reverse complement strand
TTTTCACCCACATTGGGTTTCCACCTTATATCATGGTGTTCATGTGTGCTTCTTATGTGTGATGATCTGTTCTGTTTATTGCTTCTGTTCACTGTTCATATGGTCAATGAAGTTCTGATGCATTATCTAAAGATCAACATGTAATGGATTATCTGACTTATAAATAATCTGGATGTACGCTAGTTTCTTTAGACACAGTCGCGTATACACGCGGTTATCCTTAACTGAAGTAGCATATATGAATCTGAGTAAGAAAATGAAAAAGTTTTACTAATCTGATAATACTGATTCACCCCCCCCTCTCAGTATTATTTCCAACACCTTGTTGGGTGAGAACTACACCAATAGCATAGTCAAAGGCATCTGTCTCAATTTTAAATGGTTGTTGCAGGTATGGAAGTTTTAGTACTAGTGTAGAGAAAAGGCATTTCTTAAAGTCAATAAATGCCTTCTTTTGGGACTTGTTCCATAAAAAAATTACTTTCGCTCCACCCTTGGTGTTGGGATAGGGTCTCCAGGGTCAATTTTGTGTTAGTTTAACAAATTTTTGAGAAGAATTTTGTAATAATGTAAAATCTCCATGAAATGTGGAATCAAAGTGTAGAACTAAGTAGGAGTCAAAGGGGCTTTAGCCCCTTGTTTGTGTAAGCGATAGGTTGGTTTTGAGACTCACCCTGTTAGGTCCCTATACTACTAGTGTAATCCCTTATTGTTATTAGTGCAACCCCCTTATTATATTGTTGTTCCCATGTAGTCCCCATATTGTTATTATTGTGCCCCATAGAATCCCATTGTTATTATTGTGCGCTCACATTATTATTGTTATGTCGGCTTTGATTATATTATGACCCCTTAGACTCCTATATATAGAAAGGAGCTCTTGTCATTTGTATCATCCAAGAATTGTTTATTTGTGTAATGTAAAGGAGGTTTCCCCTTTGAAGAGGCTGAATTCTAAGGTGTTGATCTATATTTTCTATCTTTTTGTGAGCTGGTTTCATAACATTTGGTATCAGAGCTTTGGATTCTAGGGTTTCGCTGCTCCAAATAGGTCATTGTGGATTTTTCACTATAAATTGTTTTCTGCTACATTTCAGAAGCTAAAAAAAACCCATTTGAGACAAAATCACGCTGAACCTCAAGACCAAATTTTAGATATTTTTGCGCTATATTTTCGGAGATATGATCTAAGGAAGTTAGGGTTTTTACAAGCTCCAGAATTTCATCTAAAACAGGTCATTGTGGAATTTTCACTCTAACATTTTTGCTATGAAGTTTCAGAAGCTAAAAAAAAAACCCATTTGAGAAGAAATTGGTCTGAATCTTGGGTCCGAATTTCAGATCTTGTCTCACTATATTTTCAAATATATGATATGAGTAAGTTATCATTTTCCATACTCCCAAATTACACCCTAAACAGGTGACCTTGGGAAAATCATCATAATGTTCTCTCTGAGCATCAGATTGAAATTTCGTAAGAATTTACAGAAAGATGAAGGACTATATTTTGTTTGGGCATAAGTTTCAGAACCTAAAGGTTAAATCGTGACATGTGGCAAGTCGTACAAGTTCACTCTATAGAACTAGTATATAATTAGGTCATTGTGGGAGATTCATAATCAATCTTTCTTCAGGAATCCAATTGTGATCAGACTTGCGGAGTTAGAAAGAGGACTCAGAGGGATATTACAGGTTGAAATTTCAGAACTTAAGGATCTGAAATTATAGAGTTATAGTCTATTCAAGATCGAGCTACTAAAATCAAGAAAAAGAGAGATGAGGAAGTTTGATGGCAAGGATCTAGTAAATTGGATACTGCTGATGGGGAAATATTTTGATCTACATGGTGTACCACTATTACAAAAGGTACGTATTGTATTTAATTATTTATAACTGAATCATTTTTTATGGTATAAAGGGCTTTGTTCTCGTAAACCACTTGTCACGTGGTCAATTTTCATGGAGGAAATGATAGCACATTATGAGGATACAAAAAGCAACACCTTATTTAGCCAATTGATAAATCTCAAACAAAAGTGTTCAATGGCAGAGCACATTGAGGACTTTCAAAAATTGAATATAAGGGAAAATGATATTCCAGAGAAGCAGAGGATTGGTGTCTCCATAGGGACTTCAAAGGATAACATTCAACATGAGGTTAGTCTTTGGGAACTTGATTCATTGGACAAGGCATTCAGGTTGGCAAGAAAATTGGAATGAAAAATTATGGAAACAGGGAAGTCTACCCCTCACAACTATAAATATGGAAGTGTTGTTTCTTCTAGCCTTCCACAACCTACAAAGTTGACACCACAACAATTGGAAGAAAAAAGAGCAAAAGGGCTTTGTTACAGTTGTGATAGAAAATACATTAAAGGTCATAAGTGTGCTGAGAATAAATTATTTCACATAAGTGATGCTTTAAGGAAGGAAACACTACTAGTTGGAACAAAGATCCCAACCTTAGTGAAGCTAACCAATGGTGTATGGATACAGGTGTAATTCAGTCTACATGACCATCCACTTAATGACCTCTACTAAGGTTAGGTTCTTTTGGCTCCCATTATTGATAATGAGCTGCAATGGAGAACCCTTCACCCACATTTGTGAATGGAAGAGACAATCCCCCTCCTTTAGATCTTTGGGCTCAATCTTTTGGACCTTGGTGGTGGCCACAATGGAATTAGTCTCTGCATCAATAATATGTTTCCCCTTTTCGTTCCCCTTATTAGGTTCTGGCTCATAGTTAGAACATGCATATGACTCTTAAGCTTTTAGCACAGCCACTAGTGACTGCTTAGTGCGACACTCTTTGTGTTGTGGGTGGGGCTCTTATGGAACTCACACAACTTCCTAGTATCGTTCTTCATCTTTGAGGTGTTATTATTTTCTTATGGCTTTAATGGGTTGTCCTAGGTCACTCCACCTTGGCTTTGTCCTTTGTTCTATGGTTTGGAGGTTCCTTTTCCCTGCTTCGAATTCATAGATACAAAGTCTCGCTTCTTCTGTTTAAATTTATTCTCTATCCTCACAACATATCGGTATGCTATGCCAAGCGAGGAGAGCTCCAAGAACTCTATTTATTCCTGGATGTATTTGTGTAGATAAACATATTACTCGAGTATCAAATGCCTCTCAGAATCCTTGATACCCAACCTTGTGCATAGGGTATGGAAAATGTTTGTGAAATCTAACACATCTTGGTTCCTTTCTTGACATAGTGTGGTCCATTTTATGTACTTGTATTCATAGCTTGCGATAGAGTAATATTATTCCTTGATGACATCTTAGGAAAAATTCTAAGAGGGTGCAACTAAAAATAATGACGCTTTCCCCTCATTCCTCTTCTCACAATAAGTTTCCCATCAATGCTTGAGACTGGGGTAATCTTTGAGGAGTGAAAAAGTAATCTTTGCCTATCGGAAAAATTATGGACCAAAAAATATCCTTCCAACAAATTTAGCCATCCATCCATGGCATTTTCATCTATTTGGCCTTCAAATATAGGAATGTCAAAGCTAACTTGTACCTTAAAGGGGGTGACACCTCCAAAGTGACTATTGGATGAAGGTGCATCACCTATTGATACCTGCTGAAGGATTTGGGAAATTTTTTCCATCATCTTGTTCCTTTGTCACTCGAGGGATTCTTCGAGAAATATTTTGAAAGGATCTCCTTCTCCCTCATATTTCTTTTCTTCCTCCTTGGGATGTCGTCGGGGTCACCGATCCAACCTTGCAAGGGTTCTACCGGTTCAATTCACAACTCCTTATACCCCAACCTCGTTGGAGACATGCACAAAACAACAAAGAAAGAGTAGACCTCTGCGATACCATATATTGAGATTTATAAAGGAACAAATTAAAGTATAGATTAAAACCAAAACACACACACACACACACACACATATATATATATATAATGAAACAAAACAACAATTAAATAAATAATAACTACTGAAAACTATTTTCATACATAAGAGAAACAAACTGGCTCTAGCGATGGCAACTTATCTCTAAGAAGAAATATGACGACTACATGCGTTCTAAACCATGTTACAATAAGGCTCAAAGGACTTTTTATTATTGAGAAACAATGAAAAATCTTAAACATCTGAAAATTTAACCCCTAGGAGATGAAGTGCCAAACGTTTGTGGGCCATGTTGGGATTAGTTGGAACACCAATTTCTTGGGGTTGCAATTTGGGCATATTATCTCTATTTGGTGTGCACAATACCTTGTTAGAAAGATCTATCTGAGGAAAAAAAAAATCCTTGCAAGAATTTTCCCTTGGGGTTATGGGATTGGTTCGTTTTTTAAATTTTTTTTGTTTAGGGCCTTAAAAAGGAGTTTAGGATCAGTAAAACTACCAAAAATAGAAAGCTATGCTAGAATTAAGGAAACTGAAAAATGGATAATGTTGGGGGTCAAAGTGGAATAGGGATGTGGCCTCCAATATGCACCTAGAACAAGAAGTGTAAAACAAAGAAAAAGAAGAAGGGCCCTAAGAAGAAAGAAACTCAAGCTAAAGAGATCAATTCTCCTAGTGTGAATACAACTAATCGTTATGAGGAGAAATCAAAAGAAAAAGGATTAGATGAGAAGCAATAGAGTAAATATGAAGGTAAAAATATTGATGAGTTATTGATCAATCAGGATGATGTTGTTATGCTTCTCAAAGTTGAACTTGAGTTAGCCATGGTGGTTATTGATAAACTAGCTATTGAAATAAGTAGGTTGACAATTGTTTGTAGATATCAAGAAAATTTGATGTATATATTCGATGAAAAAGAGAATGAGATGAGAGAAGAAATCATTAGCTTGAAGATCCAACTGGAATAATCCAAAAGAGTTGTGGATGTGAGGAGAAGCTAGTTGAAGGAATGAGAGGGTTGAGTTGAATAACTTAAGGATGAGATTGTCTTTATGAGGAAGAAAATTGAACAAAAATATAATCAACTGAATCTAGAGAAGAGAACCAAGGATTTGGAAAACATGCATAAGAGCCAAATATCTCCCTTGAATGGATTTGGTATTGGCTTTCATAAGGGAGAGTCCTGTTCACAGGCACAAGGAAAAAATGATGTAGATCCTAAATATAATATTACATGCAATGGCAACAACAAGAGTAGGATGAAAGGAAAGAAGAAAAAAATCCAACAACAAAAAAATGTGCCAATAGGAGCATCTATGTTGAGAATACCATTCATTCCTATAGTTGATATTGGCAGATTTCAAAGGAAGAGTCAAAACCCCTTTACTTATTTAATGGATGAGGTCGAGTCTTATGTTTTCCACAACTATGGACACGATGCAACCAACTAAAAAAGAATAATGTAAAAATATAATTATAAGAGTATGCAATAGTATGGGCATCAAGGACAACAGAGGAGGTCAACAACCATTAGGTATACAAATTCATTTAATGTTTGTTGTTTTTCTTGTAACTTGTTTGGCCACAAGGCGGTTGATTATAAATCTAGTGCATGGAGTAGAGGCTTGATTAGTGCAAGACATATATCTAATATGAGCAACAAATTATTTTACCCTCTACCATAATATATTGGTCATGTGAAGTGTTATACCTATGGAAACTTTGGTCACATGGCTAGAGATTGCAATCTATTCAGTTTTTCAAGGCATATCCAGCAAAATGAGCAATTGATTCAAAGTAAGCCTAGTAGAAAACTAGAGGTGAAAATAGATATCAAGAAGCATCCTACCAAAGTGTGGGTGAAGAAGGAGGAGTAACAAATGAAGTAGGAGCAATCTAGTCTCCACTGCAATCCATTTTTCTCATATTTACTCAAGCAACATTGTAGAAGTACACGTGAGGCCTACATAGCCTCAAAGGAGTGTATGAAAACCTAAAGAATTGATGTGGATAAGTAGTAACAACAACATGGTGTGTATGAGAGTCCTCTAGTATGACTAGGTTCACAAGATCAACATGGCTATTGGAGGTACATGAACTAAGTGGGAGCTATGCATGGTATTAGGGTTTCAAGGATTGGTTGTTATTTCAATGCTTTTTTTTCACTTATTCCACATAGCAACTTCACGTGTTGTATCTATGAGTAAAAAAGCTTGTCAATTATACATATGTATGTATTTTCTTATTATTTTACATGATGGATAAGTAGCCCTTGTATATGGTATGCATAAAAGAGTCATTGCCATGTAAGCACTATTGAGTGCATTGAGTTATCTTTGTATGTATTTACTCATTCCTTGTTTCAACCATGTATGGAAAGCTAGTTGAGAGTCACTTGGTATAGTTATGCATGAGAAATAAATTCCTTGTCATAATCATGCATAGAAGAAAGTTTTGTGTCAAACATGCGTTGAACAAAGTGATATTTCAATCATGTACTATCATGATATGGCCTTGCATTTGTATTGCATATCATTGTACATCATTAATTTTGTTGGTTGTGTAATCATGGTGATAAGAATACATAGAAGAGTCATACTTCAACCATGTATTGGCTATTGGGTATCATTGATATTTCCTTGTAATCTCATTATGAAGTCATGTATTATCATGATTTGGTCCTAGTTGGTTGGAATATTTGGTTAAGGTTGAGTTGTCTCTTGCATGTTGTAAAAAGGTTTCAAGAAGGAAGCAACACAATGTGTTAAACAACAACCTTGAAGAAGATCATTGTAGCCCCAATACATGTTAAGGGGGAGTGCGTTTAGCAAGAGGAATCTCATGGTGTTGGAATAGTTAGTCTTGTTGTTATCGTTGCAGGAGTTACGAGAGTTAGCAACAAATTTTCTTGGTTCTAATGTATATCTTGCAAAAACCCAATAATTGTTCTTGTTTCATTGGTAAAATAATTGGTATCAGTAGAGTTGAGTTCATGTTAGCATGGTGTACTAAGTGAGACTTGATTACCCTTTTCAATTGGTGTCAAAGGGGGAGAGTGAGATAGCCACTAGTGGATAGTGAAGATTGGCCAGTTAGAGAAGATTGTAGATCCGTGAAGTAGATCATATTGGTCTTTGCGACTATAGGTTTCCATCAATGCTAAAGGGGGAGATTGTTGGCAACATGGTGTTGGCATTGATTTCAACTAGATGATTTATTTATCTTGGCATTGATGTCAACCAGCTGAAGGAGTGTTTACACAATGATCATATGTTTGGTTGATGCTCTAGAGGTGTATAGGTGTTGGGCAAGATGAGTGAAGATGGCTTGAATCTATGGTTGCAAATTTGGGTAGCGAACCTTTTATTTTTACAAGCTTACACAAACTAGAGCAATATTTCTATTTGTATCTATAGACATTGCCTCACTCCACACTTTGGCCATTTTGTGCTTGCAATACTCTGCCTAGGGTTCCTATTTAGTACCCACAACACTGTCTGTGGGTGAAAAAGGAAAATACCATAGGCTGTGCCCAATAGAATTTCCCAAGGCATGGATGTGATCAAAGAAATTTGACATAGTCTTCAACATTCAATAGTTGATAAGGTCAAGGAGGTAAGAACACATTAAAGGTCTAAGTGATCGTTTCCTAGTAGAATGATTTGGTTGAAGGCATAATGGGATGAGTTTAATGTCTTAATATGGTTTGAGTTAACTATGTGCAATTAAGTTTAAATGCACCAAGCCATGGAACATTGGAAGGTTAGAATATTTGTGTTAAGTGTGCATAATTTCTTTGCATTGGAGCATGTTTGGAATGCACATGGAGGCTATGACACAAACAACGACTTGCATCTATCTTCTATAGCTGAGTGAGGTGGTTATATTGCACATAAGTTTGAGGATATAATAGTTTATATAGTGTTTGCACACCTCAGCTTGTACAATGAAGTGCAATCTGTTGGATGATGTCATATAACATTAGATTACGTAATGATTAGCCAAAGATATGGACTAGTGCGCATGGAGTGGAGCAATCTTAGTCGAACAAGGATATGTATGTGCATGGATAGAGACATAGGTGTGTGATATGGTATGTGAGTGGTGGCTAATAAGTGCTGCGCATTTACCAGCTCAAAAATAGAGATTTGTGCACGAGTATTCCCAGATATGCAATTTGGAGCTCAAAGAATACCTATAATAGAGTGTATTTTTTATAGTGGTACAAATGGAACATTTTATAATTGCTAGCAATGTTATGTAGGGGAAGTGTTTGGAGTAGAATCTTGTTGGTGCATATGTGGCTACTTGCTAGGGAGTTCATATATGGCTGCTATAGTCATGGGCGTGTTTATACTTTTGTCATTGAATTGTATTAATGCCAAAGACCTATAAAAGTAATTGTGAGGTCAGAGTTTATATATGTTGTTGTTGTATTTGGCATGTTGATTTTGTATATGGTTGAGTGAGAGGGTATGGTATTGTTATCATGTCTAGTTGAGTTGATGAGGTTTCCTGCTATTGAGTTTGGTGAGTTAGAGTGTGTTGTTAGCGGTTGATATATGTTTGATTTGAGATGCTAGGGTTTGTAGGAAAGTTTGTGTGAGCAGAGAGATATTTTGAGTTGTAGAGAGTATGTTGTATTCAATTATTTATAAGAACAAAATTTTAGTGGGTCCAGTTTTAAAATTGTGAAACACGAATCACATTTCTTTTATGCAAAGATTAGTGGGCCCTAGTTTGAAAATGGATGAAATGAGGTCCATAAGAATTTTAAGGTTGGGGCCTTGCATGGACAAGTAGTGGCTTACCAACAAAAACAACTTGCTGATTCAGGGAGTGGTGGCTTCCTTTGGGTTGTAGCCTGAAAAATTTGGGAGTGGTGATCCGGATTTAAATAGGAACACAACAAATTACAGATATAACCATAAATACAAAGATGTAATAGAAATAATACTTCATTCCATTGATGTAAAATACTGAAATATGCTTACAAATAGAAATGGAAATAAACCAGTTAGGGCGATGGTAGCTTATCTCTAAGAAGAGATGTGGGGGCTACATGCCTCTAAACTGTGTTACAATGAGGCTCAAAGGCCTATTTATTGTTGATAAACAATGGAAAACCTTAAACATCCAAAAACCTAACCCTAGGAGATGAAACGCCAAACTGTCGGCCCCGTTTGGGTAAATTGGTACATCAACTTCCCGGGGTCGTAACTTTGGCATATGATCTCTGTTTGATGCATACAATACCTCGTTAGAAATATATATCCGAGAAATACAACTTTTGAGTGAGAAATTTTGCTTTTGGTTTTCCCCAAAAAACATCGTTTAGGGCCTCAAAACGGCTCTGGAAGTTCACAACCCGAAAAACTGCTAAAAATAGTAAATTGTGCTACAAATAAGGAAACTGAAAAACTGAAAGAGATAATTGTGGGCATCTAAGTGGGATAGGTGGGTGGCCACCAACATCCACCTAGATCAAGTGGTGGCTTCCCCTAGGTGGTGGCATGGGAAACTATTGGGAGTGGTGTCTTCCAATTGGTAGTATCATGTAACAGGTAGTGGCTTGGAGCGAGTGGTTGCTCACTACGTCACAAGTCAAGGTTTGCACACTTACGGTGGCTAGTGATATGATGCAAAGAATATTTTAATAATAAAGAAGAAAAATATGAATACAAGTAAATGGAGATGCAATCAGACTTTGTCGCCCACTTGAAACTTGTGTGGCACCCAATGTTGATCATGTCACTACTTGTACTTATCATTTATCAGAATGGAGTGGTGATAGATCGACCCGTTGGGTAGAGGTGCCTTGGAAGTCAGATCAGACGAATGCTTGACTTGACAGTGCAATGGTACCCATGTGGGTGAGGAGAAGATGTCCCTATCTTCTTTCATGATCGTATCCACATGCTTCTGCTATGTGGAGGAATCCTTCCCAGGGGCCATGGATGTGGCTACAATCTTCCCCTTGCTTTGAGAGTAAACTAGAAAGAAAATAAATTTTCTAGTATGGGAGATGATCTTACTGCCTTTCTTAGCAGAGATCAAAGAAGTGGCTGTAGGTGGGGCTATCTCCGGTATCTAGTATAATGTATTACATAAAGAAATAATAACAACACGAGGCCTTCACTCGTACACAACATGTCTCTTCCACAAGTATGGTTTGCCTAATAATACATCACAAACATCCATAGGTACGAAATCACATAATACCTCATCTGTGAAGGGCTTGATGCTGTAGGGAAGGTGACACTACTGGCAAACTCGGAGATCTTGTCCTTGGTGAAGCAACTCGATGCAGTATGGTTGTGGGTGTGGTATGGTTGATAGTCCTAGCTACTTCAGGACCTCTACTGAAATGAGGTTCTTTTAGTTCCCACTGTCAATAATGAATTGCAGTGGTGAACCCTTCACCCACATCTATGAGTGGAAAAGATGCTCCCCCTCCTCTTGATCTTCAAGCTCATTCTTTTGGATCTTGGCGGTAGCAATAGTGGTGTTGGGCTCTGCGTCAATGATCTGCTTCCCTTTGCCATTCCCCTTGTCGGGTTCTGATTCAGGGTCGGAACATGCATTTGATCCTGAAGCCTTTAACTCGACCACCAACGATTGCTTGGTTCGACACTCACTTGTGTTAAGAGTGGGTCCCTTATGGAACTCACACCACTTTCCTGTGTCCTTCTTTGACTTCATGGTGTTGTTGTTTTCTTACGGCTTTTACAGGTTATCTTGGGTCACCCCACCTTGGCTTTGTCCTTTGTTTTTCAGATTTGCAGATCCAAAGTCTCGCTTCTTTTGTTTAAACTTCTTCTCAATCTTGACAGCATATTGGTATGCCGTGCAGAGGGAGGAGATGTTTAGGAACTCCATCTCATCCTGGATGTACTTGTGTAGGCAGCCATAGTATTTGAGTACCAAATGCAGCTCATAATCCTTGATACCCAACTTTGTGCGAAGGGTATGAAAAATATTTGTGAACTCCATCACATCTCGGTCCCTTCCCTATTGTAGAGTGGTCCACTTTATGTATTTTTCCTCATAGCTCTTGATAGGGTAGTATTGCTCCTTAATGGCAACCCAGAATGAATTCCAAGTGGGTGTGGTTGAAAATAGTGAGCCCGTACATTCATTCTTCTGCTCGCAGTAGGTTTCCCACTAGTCTTTGACATGGGGGATTGCTTTGAGAAGTGCAAAAGTGATCATTTCCCAGCTGAAAAAATCATGAACAGAAAAATAACTGTCTAGCAGATTTAACCATTTATCTACAACATCTACGTCTATATGACCCTCAAATATGGGGATTTCAAAGTTAACTTGTACCTTAAAGGGTGTGGTGTTTCTAGTGTAGCTGTTGGAAGTAAATGCATTGCCCATGGGTAGCCGTTGAAGGATTTAGGCAAAGTTTTCCATCATCGCATTCCTTTGTCGCTTGAGAGTTTCTTCAAGCAAGATTTTGATAGGATCTCCTGCCCCCTCGTCTTTCTTTTCATCTTCCATGGGAGGCCATCGGGATTTGCGAGGCTGGTCTTGCAAAGGTTCGGCTAGTTCAAGCCCTAACTCCTTATATCCCGACCTCGTTGGGGACATGCAAAGAAAAATAAAGAATGAGCAGACTGCTCTGATACCACTGATCTAGATTTAAACAGGAACACGACAAATTATAGATATAACCATAAATATAGAGATGCAACAGAAATAATACTTCATTTCATTGATGTAAAATACTGAAATATGCTTACAAACAGAAATGAAAATAAACCAGTTAGGGCGATGGTAGCTTATCTCTAAGAAGATATTGGGGGCCACATGCCTCTGAACTATGTTACAATGAGGCTCAAAGGCCTATTTATTGTTGAGAAACAATGGAAAACCCTAACCCTAGGAGATGAAACGCCAAACTGTGGGCCTCGTTTGGGTAAATTGGTACATCAACTTCCCAGGATTAGAAATATCTATTCAATGACTGCAACTTTTGAGTGAGCAATGCCATTTAGGGCCTCAAAACAACTTCGGAAGTTCAGGACCCAAAAAATTGCTACAAATAGTAAATTGTGCTACAAATAAGGAAACTGAAAAACTAAAATAGATAGTTGTGGGGGTCCAAGTGGGATAGGTGGGTGGCCACCAACATCGAACTGGATCAAATGGTGGCTTCCACCAATCTGAGACATTGGAAACTATTGGGAGTGGTGGCTTCCAACTAGTAGTATCTTGTAACAGGTTGTGGCCTGGAGCGAGTGGTTGCTTACCGCGTCGTAAGTCAAGGTTTGCACACTTACGATGGCTAGTGATATGATGCAAAGAAGATTTTAATAATAAAGAAGAAACATATGAAGACAAGAAAATGGTGTTTTTTCTCCCATAAGAGTTTCCACCTTATATCATGTGTTATGTGTTGAGGTGTTTCTTTTATGTTTATATGCTCCTTATGATGCGTGCTTAGATTTGTTGTTATTATAATGTGTTGTTCATGAATGAATGATTTAATAAATTGTAAATAAAGGTACAAAGTATAATATGGTGATCTAATGCTATAATGTGTTGTTCATGAATGAATGATTTAGTAAATTGTAAAGAAAGGTACAAAGTATAATATGGTGATCTAATGCACAACACTAATTCAATGCCCCCTCTCAGTATTGTCAAGATCACAACAACAAATGATTATAGATATTTGGTTAGTTTTAATTAAAAGAAGTATTGCTAAGATCACAACAACAAATGATTATAGATATGTGGTTAGTTTTGATTAAAAACATTATAAAACATCAACAATCTCATTCTCATTGTGCTCACTCAATTCATTGTTAATATTGCAATAAAGTATGAAAAAGATGTGGTAAAAATATCTCATTTTCACTCTTAGAGTAATAAATAAAGTATTTTGATATCTCTGTTAAATAATATAATTTTATATTAACTTT
>APFE031254976.1:0-45241 GCA_000404065.3 Pinus taeda | reverse complement strand
TATATTATTCGAACCAGATTGAGGGAGGAACACCAAACACAAGACAAACCGGAATGAGGAGGCTAGAAAGACAGGGCTGGAATCCAGCAACTGCTAATCTTCCAGCCGTCATCCCTATTTTCTTTCCTCTTATTATTTCAATGTCCATGTTAATAAGAAATAGCGTGTAACAACTAGTCCACTTAATTTGTTTTATTCATTGTGTGGTCTCTGCATTTGATTCCTTTATGGAAAACCTCATCGCCAACTCCCTACCATCCATTTGATTCCTTTATGGAAAACCTCGTCGCCAACTCCCTACCATCCAGAAGTGCTCGAATCAAAGGAAAAACATGCAACCTGACCATCCATGAACTGATTGATTCTAAAGAAAATGCTGGAAAAAGATGAATCAGTTCCTTGATCATCCTTTCAATATTGAAAGACCAAAAAATATTTAAAGAGAATGACACCTCCATTATCAACTAACCCATGATTCTAGGCGGCATATAAAGTATTTTGTGTGTTGTCGGAACAATGAGAGAATGACACATCTGTTATCCATGATTCTGGTTGTCCTATAAAGTGAGGCTGGACAACTTAGGTCTCCTGCTGTGAAATCTTTACTTGTAAAATTTTGTTTTCTGCATTTATTGGATGAACCTAGCCACCTGTAACTAGCCACTATGCAGTGTATCATTGATTTAGATGAGGAAGGACAATTCTCTGTTTAAAATTTTGTTTTCTGAATTTATTGGATGAGCCTAGCCACCTGTAGCGACTATGCAGTGTATCATTGATTTAGATTCGGAAGGACAATTCTCTGTTTTGTCCATGGTGGATATTATGTTGACAAAAAAATACGTGTTTGATTTGTTTTAATACTTTGCAATATTGGTCAGCACTTTAGCAAAACATGTTATAGACAATAAGTATTCAATAATTATCCAGCTATGCACGGAAGATAATATTATTTGATTTTTTTCCTGTGCCTGTGATGCTTTGTAATATTGGCCAGCACTTCAGCTAAACATGTGATAAACAATATCTATTCAATAGTTATGGAGATATGCACGGAATTCTTGTGAAACTTATCCGGAAAACACTCGATATCTAGCTTTGGTCAGAGTGGTCTACCATCAATAGAAAATGAACAGCTGACATCCATCATATAAACGTTTTCTCACTAGCATATGATTTTATAAGAACCTTCCATTCTTTCATTTTTGCTTTTTTCCATTAAATCGATTACTTGTTGTTATATATATATATATATATATATATATATATATATATATATATATAATGAGTCAATAATTATTTTTAAAAACTCAATGTGGATCCATTTTTCATTTTTGCTTTGTTCATTAAATGGATTACTTGTGCTCCATTCAAATGTTTATATATAAAAATTTGTTATTTAATCAAATTTTATTTTTAAAATCCATTATGGTTTGTTTATTTTTGTATACTAAAATAAAATTAATAATTTATTTTCTTAATATAAGCATTTGTTATCAACACACTTACACACACTTCTTCCTCATAGCGACCTCCACACATACACAACCATAGAATGATTTATGTACTCAATAACCCTTTTCCATCAATCATTAACATTCATAATTGTTATTAATTAATGTGGATCTCACATATTGTGGAGAGTATGTACTCAATAACCCCTTCTCATCAATAATTGACATTCATAATTGTTATTAATTAATGTGGATCTCACATATTGTGGAGAGGGAGTGTTCTTTGCAAAACACTTTTTTAAGTAATAATTAAAAAAATTATTTGTATATTTATTATCTTAATAAAAAACATGCTATATATAACAGTCATTAGATTTAACATTGTTAAGTAATCGTTGTTACAATTCACCCAAGGAAACATAATATATTAATAGGAGATTTGAGTCTATGCAAAGAATAATTCATACTTCATTGTGCACTAAATGCTTTTATTGCTAATATTTTAGTATTAAATAATCCTTATTTACTTACTATTTGCAACAACAACAAGGCAAGTGGTGGATCCATACATTATTATTGGTAATACTTTAATAATAAATAATACATATCTCTATATTTGCGAATATCTTGCATGATTGAGCAAACATTTTGTTTATGGTTATGTTTGAGAAATTAGGTACCTATGGAAGTGTGGAGGGAGTCCATTGTGTGGTAGAAGTTTTCATTGTGCAAATGTCCACACTTACTTCACACTAAAGGATTTTAGTGCTAATATTTCAATATTAAATAATCCATGTTAGTCATTCACAGTAACAGTGAGACAAATAATGGACCCATATGGTATTGCATGTAATATTTTAATTATAAATAATGCATATTTATGTATTTGTGAATATCACTAGTCAATTGGTTTAAGGTTGTGCAAAGCGGAGACAAAATTCTACACAATGAAAATACGAATTGTTCTAAAAGTTTCAGATTGTTTTGCCACACGTAGTAGCATAAGGAAACATAATAATATTAATTAAAGAATTGTTTAGCCCCCATCCTTGGGCCTACGCAAAGAACTTGCAACCACATCAATTCTTGCATCATTGAACATGAGCTTTGTTTATGGTCATTTTTTCTGAAGATAGGTACATGTGCAGAAGTGCAGAGAAAGTCCATTGTGTGGAGGAAGCTTTCAAGCTTTTATTGTGCAGATCTCCACACTCCGCATAATCCACTAATATCAAATTGCACAAGTACTAACTCCAAAAGAGTTAAAACACATTATAATTAAAATATCCTTTAACACATCCTTCAATCTACACAAATTCAAAGCATAGTAAAAGCTTTGCACAAGGAAACAAGAGAGTATTTCATATAGTTTTGCACACATAGACCAAAATTTTCATGGCACAAATTGCTGCTCAAGTGAGTCACTTGTAGCTTGATTCACATATTCATTTTACTGGTCCATACTATATTATTGGTAATATTTTAATTATAAATAATGCATATTTCCATATTTGTGAATATCACTAGTCAACTGAGTAAAGGTTGTGTAGAGTGTAGACAAAATTTTGTACAATGAAAATCTGAATTGTTCTCAAGGCCCCGGGTCATTCTCCTACACATAGTCACACAAGAAAACACAATAATATTAATTGCATATTTGTTCAGCCCCCTATCCCCTCCCTGCCCGATCCTATGCAAATAACCTACCACTACCTCAATTCTTGCATTATTGAGAAGAAGCTTGGTTTATCATTACTTTTCTAAATTTAGGCACATGTGTGGAAGTGCAGAGAAAGCTTTGAAGCTTCATTGTGTGGATGAAACTTTCAAGCTTTCATTGTGCAGATCTCTGCACTTCACACTAAAGGATTTCATTGCTAATATTTTAGTATTAAATAATCCATATTTGTTGTCACAGTAACACAGAGGCAAGTGGTGGACCCATAGAATATTTTAATTATAAATCATGCATCTCTCTGTATTCCAAATATCACTAGTTAATTGAGTAAAGGTTGTGCGAGGTGTGGACAAAATTTTGTACAATGAAAGATTTTGGCACAATGAAATATTTTCACACAAAAATCTTTGCATAAGCATTGTAAACTTTGTCTATGGTTATTTTTGAGAAATTAGACATATGTGCGAGAGTTTAAAGGAAACCCATTGTGTGGAGGAAGCTTTCAAGCTTTCGTTGTGTGGGCATTCCCGCTTCACACTAAAGGCTTTGCTAATTAATTGATTAAAGGTTGTGTTCTCATAATTAAAGATGTATTTTTATGTAACTAGAACATATGAAATAACATAATAATATTAATTGGAGATTTGTTTAGCCCCCTTGCTACCCACCCTCCCGGGCCTATTCTAAGAACTTGCAACCGCTTTAATTCTCACATTAGTGAGCATAAGATTTTTTTATGGTTATCTTTATAAAATTAGGCACATGTGTAGAAGTGTAGAGTAAACTCTCAAGTTTTCATTGTGAAGATCTCTGCATTCTGCACTAAAGGCTTTTATTTCTAATATTTTAATATTAAATAATTCATGTCTGTTGTTAGCAATAACACTGAGGAAAACGATGAACCCATACGATATTATTGGTAATATTTTAATTATAAATAATGCATTTCTCCATATTTCGAATATCATTAGTCAATTGAGTAAAGGTTATTCAGAGTGCAAATACAATTTTTTATAATGAAATATCTTCACACAATAAAATATTTTCACATAAAATTCTTAGCTTAAGCATTCTAACCTTTGTTTATGGTTAATTTTGCGCATTGTGTGGAAAAAGATTTCAAGATTTCATTGTGTGGGCTTCCGTACTCCTCACTAAAGGCTTTGCTAATTAATTGATTAAACATTGTGCTCTCATAATCAAATATGTACTTTTATGTAATATACAAATGTGAAATATCATTAGATCACAAATTAAAGATATGAAGTTCCTTCTACACCTTATGTTTATTTTCTCATATTGCGCATAGCTAATCCACAAAAGTATTAAATGGAAAATAGTTTAAGATTAATTTTCCCTTTGTACCCCTGTTGTTGTGCACAATCCCCATCTTCTGCACTATAAAAACTTTTCACAAGGAAATATTCATACAAGGAAACATAATAGTAGTAATTTGAAATTATGTATATCATCTTTGATTTTCTTGATTATTTGGTAGTCCATATTAATGACATTATTAGCAAGTGCGGAAGAGGTTAAAGTTTATGGAGAACAAAACCCTATGCATAAGCATTGTCATATTTGTTTATGGTTGTTTTTGTGAAATTAGGCACATGTACTAATTATGCATCGACATTGTACATATTACAAATTAAAGTTATAGAGTTCCTTTTGGTGAGATGACAAAGCTATGAATGTTGTGTTAATAGGATTTTCTCATTCACACTTGGCCCTCTAAAATGATTTCCTCTGATTGGAAATAACCCTTTCTCTTAGGATAAACATTGCTTGGTCCGTCATTGAAGTAGAATGATTAAACCTACACATCAATCATCCTATCAACGTTTTTCATTATGTTATTCGATAGTAAGTGAGCTTCTTGGTGATGAACTAATCTTTTCATGTCAACTGTTGGAGCGAATCTGTAAGCATATAGTCAGGGATTAGATCCATAAGTTGTGAAGTTTATTAGCAAGTGTGGCATAGGTTGAAGTTTATGTAGCGGGAACAAAACTTTGTATGATGAAAGCTCTTTATACAATGATATCCTTTTGCATGAAATTTTTGCATAATGAAAGCTTTCCATGGAAGTGCAGAGAATAATGATTTTCCCACGCTAGTACATAGTGCACTATAGAGATTTTCTCTGAACATGTGTGTGAGTGCAAAGCTTTTTTGAGTGCAGAGAGTGAGAGCAGAAAAGTTCAAAGATAACATACAATTATGCACAATCAGCTTCTATGCACTTCATAACCACTATACAAATTCAATTTTCATTTATCAAATTTAATATCACATATTGTATTGGCTATTTGTGCATTTTAACATAAGTGTTTATAACATGTTTTATTACGTAATTATTATAATGATAACAAGTAGTTGGAAACATTTAGTGTTAGAGAATGTGAGAAAGGACAAATGTGTTATATGTAAAATATCTGTCGAGACGATAATGTTTACGAAGATGCAAAAACTTGGAAATCACACTTAGCATTGAAGAATTAATTAATTATTAGCATTCATATTAATATCTATATAAATACTTCCTTCGATATTTATTTGGTGAATTGAAGAATACATAGTGGTTTTAAAAGAGCGACATCAGTTAGAGATATTACTAGTGATCAATAGTTTGTATCTACATGTGATCAATTAGAAATGTTAGTCATAAACGAAGGATATGTGGAGGAAGTACAATTTACGTATTAGGCATTATGTTGGAGGCCAAGTGATGGTTATGTGAATGAACTTGATTTCTTTTCTTCTTTGGAAAATTGAATCTATTTCGAAGGATATTTATTAACTGAATAGTTGGAGACTCATTTCTATTATGTTGTGCCTATATGAAAGTGAAACATGGAAATGGATGGTACTATCTAGTTATAGCTTTCTGGTGAAGTTCAGTTAGGCTATCAAAATGCATAGTTTCCAGTCAATGCCTATAATAATTTTGGAATGCTAGTTTTTAGCTTAACACAAAATGACAAAAACCATGTGAAGCTATAAACTGCTACCTAATTCACTTATTTTAGTGCAAAAATTTAATTTAATATTTGGATAACGTGACAAAGGCAATAAGGAATTCGAGTCATGAATTTACATCTAAGATCTGAAATCACTTTGTCTTCCACAAAGTAAAATCTAGTCGATAGCAAGACAAGTTTACATAGTAAATGTGCTGGTTTAATGAATAAATATGGAAAATACTTTTATGTATTGTTAGAAGAGATTTAGTTAATCAAAATAGAATGTGGCTAGGATATCAAATAAAATAATATCTTGATATTGATTAATAAAGCATGTAAAACATATCAATCATGAAATATAATTGTATCAATTAGACTATGTCAAATTGGAATTTAAGTAAAACGTATATGATCTAAAATAACATATTTCACATTCGTCTTTTCTGATTAAAGATCAAGAAAATCAGTACTAGTCATATTGATGACGATTATTGGTTAATAAATACCATTAAAATCAATAGTATTTAAATTTCGTTTCAGAACTTAGATGTAAATTCATGAATTGGATGATTTATCAGCTTTGACGCATTATGTGTAGGCCTATTACCTGTCAAAGTAATTTGTCAATGTTCATTTTGTTCTAGACTCATTAGTAAGTTATAGGCAATGGACTTGCTTTGTTGTTCTAAAACTGTTGTGTTTCTAGGTTTTTCTTTATAATTTGTCTATTGTTTTTTGAATTTGTTACTAACAATGAAAAACTGGCCCAAATAAAAAAATAGAAAAATCACAAAGGAAGATGTATATACAGAAAGCTAATATATCTTAATTCTCAACCAAGATATATTAATGATTAGTCAAGATAGTTTAATGCTAATGGATAAAATACTGGAGCTTCAAAAAATGCTTAAATAATTCAAAGATAGACTAGATATTGTAAGAAAGTTACTAGAATAGCTCTTGCAAAACATGAACAAAGAAATCAGAACTCCATTCTGACACCATAATCACTAGAAGCATTAATGTCCAAAAACAATGGTTAATTAGTAAAAAAAAATTGTTACCAATTTTTGTTATTTGCTCAACCAATTTTGAAATTTAGTATATGACAGACTATGTATTTTAATATTCTCGACACAGTTAAAAAAAAAAAAAAACATATTTAACTATTCTGGATTACATACGTCTGTATAGATACAACATATTTTATAAGTTGTATCATAATCTTTCTTATTCGATTTAGAAATTTGTTTCAACTCTATATGAAAATGATTTATTTAGATATTTGTTTAAATCTTGCATGAAATAGCTTTTAATAGAAACAAGACTAGATTTGTTGACACTATAAAAAAAGAAAAATGTGATTGTAAAGTCCATTAATTAATAACATTGTCACCATAAATCAATAAAACAATGTAAGAAACAAAATTGCAAGAAATAAAACAAGACATAACATAGTAATAAACATAGAGCCCGAACAAAATAGTTCATTTAAATACATTCATGTACAATTTCATACTAACATTTTCATTAGTAGAAGCAATCAACTTGTTTTATCTAATGTTTGCATTGCTAATCTTATTCTTACAAGTATAGTATATTGATTGACAATGTGAAATCAAATCCCAATCATCAAGTAAAACGAAAGAGTTGTTCCACAAAAATGCAATTATTGAGCCAAAAACTTCAAGGCAATATTACGATGCTTAACAATGCAAGCAACAAGAAATTTATCATTACCAAATTGCTCAAGAATATAAACAAAGAAAATAATCAGTGTATACATATAACTATTTTTATTTTTTGATGGTTTATTGTAAATGTGCCATGTGTCTCGAAATTGAGAAAATTTCAATAACATCTGATTTGTCTACACATATTGCTCATAGGAAATTTGTGGTAGTGCAGGTAATACCTTTTCAAGTTCCATGCCCATTAGAACACACTGTATTTTAGTCATGTCATTTGCATGTATGATGCAAAGGAAATAAGAGTTCCGCTTGCAAGGGGTGCAATAAAGCATAGTTTATTCATAGTTCTAGCACTTGTAATTGGAGTACTGCATTTCACACAAACAATCTTGAATAGATTCAAGTATGCACTAATCTCTGTTAGATATCATTGGAAGTACTGTAAAATTGATATAGAAAACAAAGACTTAGTAACATGAAATAAAATGTCTTTTAATATTGTTCTTTAACTATGTTTATATAATCAATCTAATATAGTTTACCGTGCATATTCCACTCGGTGAGAAAATAAAGTTTCTTAAATTTTCAGCTTTCTTTCCTATTTTGAATGGACATATGAATTTCAATTATCAAGCTCATAAAACTCCTTTTTTTTTAACTATATTTTTTAGCAAAATCAATGGAATTTTTTATTTGTAATTCCCTTTGGATTGAAACGCATGTCAAAACAAGTTTATCATATACTTAAACCTATTACATATGCAACATTTGTTAAAAGAAAACACGAAAACGGTATAGCATATGGACAATAACTTATATAGACCTACGCATATGTATCTTCTTTTCTATGTGAACGAATGTTTTGTTTTCGAGAAAAAAATGATGTAGAATAACTTTGTAACAATAAAACAATTAAATAAATTAAATCTTATTGTTTCCTTGTCCTTGTTCCAATCTTTTTACTTCGTTGATGTATTTAAAATTGTTATTTATGAACCAACGTTCAACTGTTTCCCATCGTTTAAACAGTGCAACATGCAAAATTAACCGCCAATGTGACTCTTCGTTGTATCATTTGGAACCACACGCTATTAACAACCATTTGCGATAACGGTCTCATGACAAGTTCAATCGTCATTGACCACATCCATTACATTAGTTGGCCCGCACCATTGGTTATAACCATAGGTCCATTGTTTTGTATATATGGGTAGAACATATATTATGTGGTTCCAATAATTTACTTAAGGCCCCCAATGGCTTAATCATATATTTTAATATGTCCGACTTATGGTTTTAAATAGCTCAAGTTTTATGGTATATGTTTATTACAATAAACTCTTTTTTTAAATATATAACACTTTATTATTATTATTATTATAAACTCTATATATATAATTTTTTGTTATTATATATATATATATAAAACTTTTTGTTATTTATATATATATATATATATATATATATATATATATATAAAATAATTTTTTGTTATTATTATATATATAATATATATATTATATATATATATAATTTTCGTTATTATAATATATAGTTTTAATATTTTACTTTGTCTTTTGTGTATGGTTAAAAGACTAATATTGAAGTGTTTGCGTCAATAGCTTATTGGTCATTTAGTCACCACATATGAAAATTGGGTCCCGCATGTCA
Organism: Pinus taeda; assembly: GCA_000404065.3. Lineage (NCBI taxonomy): Eukaryota > Viridiplantae > Streptophyta > Pinopsida > Pinales > Pinaceae > Pinus > Pinus taeda. Next base: position 35,781 of record APFE031254976.1, on the reverse strand, counting down.
TAAAAGGGTCACAACAACTCCAGTTGAGGTGTCGTTTTTGTCTTTGGGTTCGTAATGATGAACAATATGACTTGGTACTAATATTATTGAGATCCGAGAACTTTGAAATTTGAGTCTTTTCAAAGCCACTTGGATCATTCTCGTTCTACATTCCTGTTTGCGTTACTGAAATCACAATAGCAACAATTGTGGTAATTGGAAATGCAACATCATTACGTGAAAAATTTACAATTGTCATAGTTGGAAAGAATCAATACTTTGCACAAACAAGACACATGTTTTCTACACTACTAAAACTATTTAGACCAAGTTTTTTCAGAATCCCTACTATCGTATTTACGCTTTGGAATTATTTCAAAATATCTAATAGAAACAAAAAAAAATGGATTAAGCTTTGACTCATGTTGTTAGATTAACTGTGTTGACACAAGGAATGTTATTATATTTTCCGCTTTCTTATTTGTTAAGTCTATATAGGGTATTTCTTTTATCTTGTTTAATTTATTCAAAAAAGTATGACATGTAACCAAGACAATGTCATAAAAATTCTTTGAGTTATGTTGTTATTGATATATTTGATCAACAATGGCATATAATCAATTTCGTTTTGCCTAGTCATGAGCATTAAATTGTAATAAATTTAAAAAAAGAACAAATAGACAAAAAAACAAATTTGATACATGGTTAATTAAACATGCCCAAAATTACCTATTTACTTTTATTTCTTCACTAATTTATGATGCTTTGATTTTGTCTATTGCGATATCTATTTCTCTAGCACTGTTGATTTCTATCTCTACACTCTTGTCCATCTCTACTATGAAATCATTCGAATTTGATATCTTTTTCATGTCTACAAATAATACGTTGAAATCACTATTTAAAAAAACACTATAATTGAAACTAAGTAAGAACTATCTAATGAAATAGAATAAGATAAACATAAAGTCATTTCTAGTGTACATAAATTCTAAATAGATTTTAGTGCCAATAAATACAAATGTTTTATTGAAATGTTCTAAGTACATTTTTCCTTGTAATTGTTGTCCTGGATCCGAATCTCTAAATGTTATATGTTTTCTGGAAATTAAAAAAGGTTTTCTTTTAATTATAAAACATTAAAATTATGGAAAAAACACAACCGACTGTGTAATGCGAAAATAATCAAAGGACAATAAATAGAACATAAAAATACCTCTTAGAAAGGTTATCATTGTCCTTAATGATATTTCTTTTGGTTGTGTTCATTTCTGCTGTGATGATGAAAGTAATTTAGACGTAAGAACTATACAACAACAACACATCTTCTGTAAACATATTTAGTATTATCAAATTATGCAGTATTTGAATTTTGTACATCATTGCTGCAGGATTGTATTGTATATTGTATAAATAGTCGAAGTACTCACATATAGAACAAACAATCCATTTTTTACCTGTCATAAATGTTACACGTTTTGCACTTTCGCTCGAAATGAGCTTGTAGAGATAATCCCTTACAATGTGAAACAACCAGAACAATATTGTACAACCTAGATGAGGATTATATTTGTAACAAGCTCATCCAAAACATAATTTAACATGCATTTGTAACATGTATGCTAAAAAGATTGCATGATGAACACCTGACGGATGCTTCTACGGAAAACATAACCAAAATTAGTGGTTATAATTGTCATGTTACCTTATAAATGTTGAACATACGTATTAGATAGTCAAAGAAGTTCTACAGGTAGATAGAAAAATTATATTAAAAAATAATCGACAGTCAATAAAATTTGAGGCGAGTGTTATAGTTTCCAGTGAAGCAGGAAGTTTGCAACACATTTTGTTCAAAAAGAAATTGTTATTAATAATAATAAAATATCATCAATTAAATAAATTTGATCCAATGCATCATTGTACAGTGTGAAGGAGACTACTCTTCAAAATTATTATTATTATTGTTGATGAAAAAGTCTTATAAGTGAAGAAATATGTGGAAATAGATTTGAAATATTAACTTAATGTGAGATATGGGAAAATGAGACAAAACCATCCCCCCTCTCCCCCCTTCCCTTGTGGCACATGATGAGAAATCCTAACAAGAAAAACTTTAAAAAATGAAACATGCTAAAAATACCAAAGATCGCTAGTTCAAAGTAGATTATATCGAACCTTAACACTGGTTTACAATTTCTAAAAACTAAGAAAAATCAAAGCTACATGGAAAAATCATAGCTATTTTGTTTAATAAGTAGGACAACTATGTTAGAAAGACTATACAAGCAATATTGGGAAGAAATATGAAAAAGTAGCTTTCAAATAATAATATAATATGAAATATGAGAAAATGAAGAAAAAGTTAATAGACACAGTTAGAGAGAATAGTTCCCTATGCATCCCGGATCTCCTACACATACCCCCTACTCCATGCATTCTTAAGTCTGTTGGATGCGGAGCATGATTGTTCAGAGGTCTTTGTTTTAGCCAGATGTATACCCGAGGAAGTTTGTACAACCCTCCACGCCGGGGGGGGTGTGGGGGGTACTTGTCCCCCTTGGCTGGGGGGTCCGGGGGCCAGCGGTCCCCCGACAGGGGTTTGGGGGGCAGCACCCCCGAAGCTAAAAATAGATGTAAAATTTCCTTGTAAAAGTATAGTAATTTCTAGTCAATTTGGGCCGTTCATTAGGCGGATGATTTGACGGTAGAACTTATGTTTAGTTTAGGGTTTTTTTTCCTAGAAGGCAACCCCTCTCTTTGTATGAGGGCATTGTATTTGAGGCTGTGTATAGATGTGTATTCTCTAAGCGAGAAATAGAGAGGTGAGACTATGAGAGAAAACAATGTATATTAGAGCGGATCTGTTGTAGGTTTGTGGCTCTTCATTTTGCTGGATAATAGAAAGGAAGGACTAAGCTGTTCGGGGGTGGACGTAGCCCAAACTGGGTGAACCACGTATATCTGTGTCTCTCTTGTTTTATGCGTTTTCTGTGTTTATATTTCTGCAATATTTTATGTGTTCCATTGCTTCATAATATATAATTTTCTAACAACTAGTATAAGAGCCGAAGGTCTATTTGGTTGATAAATTCGCACGAAAGAAGGGTTCCTCATTCGAGTGGGAGAAATGGCGGAAGATGGTAAGTTTAGGGTCGAGAAATTTAACTGCCAAAACTTCTCGCTGTGGAAGATGAAGATGGAAGATTATCTGTATCAGAAAGATTTGTACCTACCATTGGGCGGAAAAAAAAGATGCCGATGGGTATGACATATGAAGAATGGAACCTTCTCGATAGAAAGGCACTTGGAACAATACGGTTGTGCCTCGCAACGTCGGTCGCCTTCAAAATTTCAAAGGAAACAACAAAAAAGGGTTTGATTAAGGCATTGGAGAAAATATATGAAAAACCATTGGCCTCAAACAAGGTATTTCTTATGACACGATTATTTAATATGAAGATGTCAGAAGGTGGATCTATTGCAGACAATTTAAATTATTTTAATACTGTTACAAGTCAGTTATGTTCTGTAGGGGTAAACTTTGATGATGAGGTTAGAGCTCTATTATTCTTGTGCTCATTGCCAGAAATTTGGAATAGTTTAGTAATGGCCATTAGTAACTCTGTTTCTAGATCTAGTACTTTAAAGTTTGATGATTTTTTCAGTGCTATCCTTAGCAAGGAAATGTGATGGAAAAGCTTCGGTGAGACATCGGGTAATGCTTTTAGTGCAGAGTCTAGGGGAAGAAAAATGGAAAGAGGAAAGAGCTCAGGATATTGCAGTAAATCAAGAAAAGGCAGATCCAAGTCCAAATTGGGGATAGTGTGCTGGAAATGCGGAAAGAAAGGACACCTAAAGAAAGACTGTAGATCTCGGAAGGGAAGAAGAGGAGGCGCACAACAAAAAAAAAATCATGAAGCAAATGTGACAGGTGAGGTCTTACAAGATGCTTTGATTCTTTCTTTCGAAAATATTACCGATTACTTACACCACTTTCCTGTGTCATTCTTTGACTTCGTGGTGTTGTTATTTTCTTATGGCTTTGACGGGTTGTCTTGGGTCACCCTGCCTTAGCTTTGTCCTTTATTTTTTGGATTCACAGATCCAAAGTCTTTCTTCTTTTGTTTAAACTTCTTCTCGATCTTGACATCATATCGGTATGCCATGCCAAGCGAGGAGATGTTCAGGAACTCCATCATTTCCTGGATGTACCTATGTAGGCAGCCACAGCATTTGAGTACCAAATGCAGCTCATAATCTTTGATACCCAACTTTTTGCGAAGGGTATGAAAAATATTTGTGAACTCTGGCACATCCCGGTCCCTTCCTTGCTGCAGTGTGGTCCAGTTTATGTCTTTGTCCTCATAGCTCTTGATAGGGTAGTATTGCTCCTTAATAGCATCCCAAAATGAATTCCAAGTGGGTACGGTTGAAAATAGTGAGCCCTTACATTCATTCTTATGCTAGCAGTAAGTTTCCCACCAGTCTTTGACATGGGGGGCTGCTTTGAGAAGTGGAAAAGTGATCTTTTCCCAGCTGGAAAAATCATGAACATAAAAATAACCATCTAGCAGATTTAACCATTTATCTACAACATCTGCGTCTATTTGACCCTCAAATATGGGGATTTCAAAGTTAACTTGTACCTTAAAGGGCGTGGTGTTTCCAGCGTAGCTGCTAGAAGGAGATGCATTGCCCATGGGTAGCCGCTGAAGGATTTGGGCAAAGTTTTCCATCATCGCATTCCTTTTCGCTTGAGGGTTTCTTTGAGCAAGATTTTGATAGGATCTCCTGCCCCCTCGTCTTTCTTTTCATCTGCCATGGGAGGCCATCGGGATTTGCGAGGCTGGTCTTACAAAGGTTCGACTAGTTCAAGCCCTAACTCCTTATATCCTGACCTCGTTGGGGACATGCAAAGACAAATAGAGAATGAGCAGATCACTTTGATACCACTGATCCAGATTTAAACAGGAACACAATAAATTATATATATAACCATAAATACAAAGATGAAACAGAAATAATACTTCATTTCATTGATGTAAAATACTGAAATATGCTTACAAACAGAAATGGAAATAAACTAGCTAGGGCGATGGTAGCTTACCTCTAAGAAGATATGTGGGGGACACATGCCTCTGAACTATGTTACAATGAGGTTCGAAGGCCTATTTATTGTTGAGAAACAATGGAAAACCCTAAACATCCAAAACCGTAACCCTAGGAGATGAAATGCCAAACTGTGGGTCTCGTTTGGGTAAATTGGTACATCAACTTCCAAGGGTTAGAAAGATCTATCCAATGACTACAAATTTTGAGTGAGCAATGTCATTTAGGGCCTCAAAATGGCTTCGGAAGTTTAGGACTTGAAAAACTGCTACAAATAGTAAATTGTGTTACAAATAAGGAAACTGAAAAACTGAAAGAGATAGTTGTGGGGGTCCAAGTGGGATAGGTGGGTGGCCACCAACATCGAACTTGATTAAGTGGTGGCTTCCCCTAGTCGGTGGCATGGGAAACTATTGGGAGTGGTGGATTTCAACTGGTAGTATCTTGTAATAGGTAGTGGCCTGGAGCGAGTGGTTGCTCATCGCGTCGCAAGTCAAGGTTTACACACTTACGATGGCTAGTGATATGATGCAAAGAAGATTTTAATAATAAATAAGAAACATATGAAGACAAGAAAATGACGATTTTTCTCCCATAAGAGTTTCCACCTTATATCATGTGTTATGTGTTGAGGTGTTTCTTTTATGTTTATATGCTCGTTATGACGCGTGCTTAGATTTGTTGTTATTATAATGTGTTGTTCACGAATGAATGATTTAATAAATTGTAAAGAAAGGTACAAAGTATAATATGGTGATCTAATGCTATAATGTGTTGTTCATGAATGAATGATTCAATAAATTGTAAAGAAAGGTACAAAGTATAATATGGTGATCTAACGAACAATACTGATTCACTGCCCCCTCTCAATATTGTCAAGCTCACAACAACAAATGATTATAGATATTTGGTTAGTTTTAATTAAAAGAAGTATTGCTAAGCTCACAACAACAAATGATTATAGATATGTGGTTAGTTTTGATTAAAAGCATTATAAAACATCAACAATCTCATTCTCATTGATTACTCATTCTCATTGTGCTCACTCAATTCATTGTTAATATTGCAATAGAGTATGAAAAAGATGTGGTAAAAATATCTCATTTTCACTCTTAGAGTTATAAATAAAGTATTTCGATATCTATGTTAAATAATAAATTTTATATTAGCTTTATACAGATAAAATAATTAAAGTTTAAAAAATAAAAAAAATATTTTATTTCTCTATAAATATTTCAATATAGATCTTAAATAAACTGTTATTACAATAGAGTATGAAGAAGATGTGGTAAAAATAATCTCAATTTTCACTCTTAGAGTTATAAATAAAGTATTTCTATATCTATGTTAAATAATATAATTTTATATTAACTTTATACAGATAAAATAATTAAGTTAAAAAATATTTTATTTCTCTTATACATATTTCAATATAGATCTAAATAAAGTGTGTGAATAGCCCTGTATATATATATATATATATTATATATATTATATATATATATTATATATATATTATATTAAAAATATTCAATGCAAAAATAAAGTAATTAAAAAATAAAATAATTATTGATTCTTAATAAAAAGGAAATGTGTAATTCATTACTTTTTAACATACAATATTATTAATAATAAAATATTCAAAAATACAATTTAAACAATAAAAAATAACACATGCTATATATAAAAAAAGTCCATAAATTTATAATATATAAAAAAGATATATGTATAAACAATAAAAATCTCAAAAAATTATATGCAACACAACTACTCTCAACCAACCACCCTTATATCCTTTAGATTTCCCTATTCTCTTTATTTAATATTTGAAGCCTTTCTTTCTAATAATTCACCAATCCCTTATTCAAAATTATTTATTTATTGCATATTATTATTTTAAATATCTCCATAATATTTATCCACTTTATTCTTTTATAATTTTTATATAAACATTCCCTTTTCTCTTATTTTTTTTTCAATGTGCATAATAATAATAAGTACAGATTCTCTTATTTTTTTTATAAACATTCTCTTCTTTCTTTCAATGTGAATGGTGATATTCTCTTTATATTTTTTTGTCTCAACATTCTCTTTTGTATCATTCTTTCAATTGTACATGATAATAATGATAACAAGAAGTAAGGGTTTTCTTTGTAATTTTTATTTAAACATTTTCTTTCCTCTTATTATTTCAATGTCCATGTTGATAAGAAGTAGCGTGTACAATGGGAACTTACGACTTTTAAAAAACACACAGTTTAATCTTTCATGAATGTTCAAGCTATTATTAATAATCAGTAAGAGGCTTTTAAAGATTTTGGTGGTTCAACTTCAAGGTTTCCGTTCACTTAATTTGTTTTATTCATTGTGTGGTCTCTGCATTTGATTCCTTTATGGAAAACCTCATCGCCAACTCCCTACCATCCAGAAGTGCTCGAATCAAAGGAAAAACATGCAACCTGACCATCCATGAACTGATTGATTCTAAAGAAAATGTCGGAAAAAGATGAATCAGTTCCTTGATCATCCTTTCAATATTGAAAGACCAAAAAATATTTGAAGCTTTTCCGTGTTGCCAGCACATGTTCAACAGTTAGAGAATGACACCTTTATTATCAACTTACCCATGATTCTAGGCAGTATATAAAGTATTTTCTGTGTTGTTGGAACAATGAGAGAATGACACCTGTTATCCCGGATTCTGGTTGTCCTATAAAGTGAGGCTGGACAACTTAGGTCTCCTGCTGTGAAATCTTTACTTGTAAAATTTTGTTTCCTGCATTTATTGGATGAGCCTAGCCACCTGTAACTAGCCACTATGCAGTGTATCATTGATTTAGATGAGGAAGGACAATTCTTTGTTTAAAATTTTGTTTTCTGAATTTATTGGATGAGCCTAGCCACCTGTAACAATCGACTATGCAGTGTATCATTGATTTAGATTAGGAAGGACAATTCTCTGTTTTGTCCATGGTGGATATCATGTTGACAAAGCAATACATGTTTGATTTGTTTTAATACTTTGTAATATTGGTCAGCACTTTAGCAAAACATGTTATGGACAATAAGTATTCAATAATTATCCAGATATGCACGGAAGATAATATTATTTGATTTTTTTCCTGTGCCAGCACTTCAGCTAAACATGTGATAAACAATATCTATTCAATAGTTATCGAGATATGCACGGAATTCTTGTGAAACTTATCCGGAAAACACTCGATATCAAGCTTTGGTCAGAGTGGTCTACCATCAATAGAAAATGAACAGCTGACATCCATCATATAAACATTTTCTCACTCGCATATGATTTTATAAAAACCTTCCATTCTTTCATTTTTGCTTCTTTCCATTAAATCGATTACTTGTGATATGTATGTATATATATATATCTCGATATTTGAGCCAATAATTATTTTTAAAAACTCAATATGAATCCATTTTTCATTTTTGCTTTGTTCATTAAATGGATTACTTGTGCATCAATTCAAATTATATATATATATATATATTTGGTTACTTAATCAAATTTTATTTTTAAAACCCATTATGGTTTGCTCTTATTTTTTATACTAAATATAAGATTAATAATTTATTTTTTCGATATAAGCATTTGTTATCAACACACACTTCCTAATAATGACCTCCGCATATGCATAACCATAGAACGGTTTATGTACTCAATAACCCCTTTCAATCAATCATTGACATTCATAATTGTTATTAATTAAGGTGGATCTCACATATTGTGGAAAGGGAGTGTTCTTTGCGAAACACTTTTTTAAATAATAATTAAAGAAACTATTTGATGCGGCCAGCCCACGTGGTCCCGTACTACCCTAACTTACGTGGACCTACACTACTAATTAGACACATATTATGTGATTGCAATTGATTTTTGGTTGGTGATTGTTAATCAATACGTGGTACCTTGCCTTGTCTCTGTTCACGACACTTGTCCTCCTCGAAGTTACCAAACACTAATTCACTTAACTCCCTTTTCACTGCCGGTTTGCGCCTATTCGGTCATTTTCACCCCGTCACTTTGTTCTCTGTGGTCTCGCTCTGGTATTCGGCTCCGCCTCTGGTTTTTTTCGGCCTGTGGTGATACACTGTTGAACTTCCGCTGGTTTTATGGGAAAACAATGTTGTTTAACTCTATTAACTCGTCGGTGTATTCGCTTTAGGACTTATTGGTGAGTTATGGTTTCTCCACTGTGCATTCAACTCGTTTTCGTGACTGTGTGAGCATTACTGGTTTTTACTCCTGTACATACTGTCTGTTCTGGTCATTTTTGTGAATTCGTGCTAAATGCTAGTAGTGAAGGTTATCTGGTTTGCTCAGTTGACAAATGCGCGGTTCGATGGTCCTCAACCTGGTCCTTCTCTGGTGCTCGGCTTCTGTAACTCAGGTATTTATTTGTTCCTTGCTATATTTCTTGATTTTCTGGTTGTGCTGGAACTAATGTTCTGCAACCCCTCTGTGGTCAGGGTTAATGCTTCGGTTCTGCAAGCTTATGGGTTCGGTTCACTTTAGGTATGGGCTATTCTCCTCAGCCATACGCAGGATTTTGTTTTCTGTTAATTTCTTTACAACTTCGTGATGTCGTTTGTTGGTGCGAGGGTTTTGATTAGTTACAAACCCTAACCTCAATCTTCTGTTGTGGTTGTAGGTGACCGGTTCCGTGACTTCGCAAGGGTTTCGGTCGATACCTCACGGGTAGCTCTGTTCTTATTTCAATTTCTTACCGTGGCTCTTCGTCTTAGCTGTATTTACTTGCACCTGTTGTCTGTATATTAGATAGCTGTCGAGTCTGGGTGTTTGTGTTAGCTCCAACCCGTAGCCGTAGTTTGGAGGGTTTCTGTGAATTTTTTTTTATTTGGTGGCCCGGTTCAACGAACCCTCATTGCACAGTCCTTTCATGTAATTTTGAGTTCTATAGACTTACAATGTAATATACAGTGGCATGTAAACATATTTAAGTTTGGTTTTGGTGCTTACCCAGTTTCGACTGTGGACTGTAGCGTCCTTCGATATTATTTGTTTCTTCTCGCCTTGTGCTCACTCTCGGTCTCGGCTAGTCGTTAGACTTTTGGGGTTCATAAAACTCTGTTACTGTATTTGCCTGCGATGAAATGAATGTACAATAATACGTATATAAATTATGTTACAGAGGACATAAATATTGCAATCGTTTGTTTATTTGTGCACTGAATTTAGATGAAGGAAATTGAATGTATTTCTCTTATTCTCTTTCAAATGCTTCGCTGCCGAACCTTTCTGGGTTATTTTGTTTGTCCTTTTATACAATAGTTTCAGGCAGTTAGGTAACTGCTGTTAGTTATTCCATTACAGTTTGCCTGACAGTTACTATAGACTTGCTTTACTTGACTATTTGTTTGTTTACTTTGTCTCCTTTGTACCATAAGGGTTTGCTGTTTACATTGCCTATTGATATTAATCTAATTTTAACAACTCTAACTAAGACCTGTTACTACAATTAAAATAAAATAAATAGAAATTAATCTAACAGAATCTAATGCTGTAGTTGACCATGGAAGAAATTAAATAAAAACATAAGAACTCTGACAGGCTTGCTATCCATTTGTCGAACTGTTCATCTTTCCCAATCTTCTTCAGAAACTTTGTCCGCCCTCTCTCGGTCTTCACCCTGTCGACTAGATGCTCCTGCATCAGGCTGCCGGGGTAAAAGAGAGATCTCATGGTTCCGTTCCATGAGTTCCTCCACCGAGTAGCCAGCCTTCCGAATCTGTGTCTCTTCGAGCCAAGAGCTGTCCTCCATTGGACGGTCCTTCCACTTGATGAGGTAACGCAGATACTCCTTCCTGCGCGTCTTCTTGGCTACCTGTGTGCTGATGATTCCTTCGATTTCATGGGTCCGGACTGAAGGCAACTGTTTCTTCCAAAGACTGCTCTCGAACTGGGTGTCCCGTTGTGGCTGTACCATTCTTTCATCTTCCACCTAGGCATGATATGGGAACAGGTCTGCCACATTGAATATGGGTGATATACCTATATCAGGTGGCAGCTGAATTTCATATGCATTCACTGAAAATTTGCGCAGAATTTTGCATGGGCCGATTTTCTTGAATTTCAGTTTGTTATACGTACCCTTAGGAAACCGTTCCTGGCGCAAATGCGCAAGGACTTTGTCTCCAATATAAAAATGTACCTCATGCCGCTTTATGTCTGCATGCTGCTTATACTTCTGCGTGCTGTCCTGTAATCTTAATTTAACTTTTTCATGCAGTTCGCTCATTGCTTCGGCAAAATCTTCTTCGTCTACACTTCTCCTTTCTAGCTGTCCCAAATCTCGTAATTCATGTACTCCTCGCAGATGCATACCATACAAGATTTGAAATGGGCTAAGTCCGGTGCTCCGATTAGGCGAATCGTTATAAGCGAATTCTGCCTGGGCAAGAGCTCGATCCCATAATCGCGAGTTTTCTCCTGTCAAGCTTCGTAACAAGTTGCCCAAACTCCTGTTCACTACCTCTGTCTGTCCATCAGTCTGCGGGTGATACGCAAAACTGAAATTTAACTGTGTGCCCATCTTTTTCCACAGGGTGCGCCAAAAATGCCCTGTAAATTTCACATCCCTGTCTGAAACTATAGTCTTAGGTAAGCCATGTAATCGAACTACTTCTGTGAAGAAGAGATGTGCCACGTTTGTGGCGTCGCTAGTCTTCCGACAAGGAATGAAATGAGCCATATTTGAAAACCTATCCACCACCACCATCACGGAATCATATCCCCGCTGCGTTCTAGGCAATCCTAGGACAAAGTCAATGCTGACTGAATCCCATGGCCTGCTTGGAACTGGTAGTGGTGTGTATAATCCAGTATTCTGGCTGTGTCCTTTCGCCAGTTGGCAGATTTTACACCTGGTTACATATCTCTGCACGTCTCGACTCATTCTTGGCCAGTAATAAAAATGTCCTAGCTGTTCCAACGTTTTATCAACGCCAAAATGTCCTGCTAAACCGCCACTGTGTTTCTCTTTTACTAAATTTTCCCTCATCGAACAATCCGGAATACATAGCTGTCCACCTCGAAATAATAATCCTTCTTGTAAATTAAAATCTAACCATGGGCTTGTATTCCTTAAGACAGGATTTTGGCATGCCTCAAAAGCTTCCTTGAAATCCGCGTCCATCTGGTACAAATCCTTCAAATACTCAAATCCCATCACCTGTATGCCACTTTCCTGTAAGAGCAAGGCTCTTCTGCTTAAAGCATCTGCCACTTTGTTGGCTTGTCCACTTATGTGCTTCAACACAAAAGTAAAACCTTGCAGGTACTCCACCCACTTGGCGTGCTTATGGTTCAGTTTGTGCTGCTGTGTTATGTACTGTAATGCAGAATTATCAGAGAACAAAATGAACTCATTACCTAGTAAGTAGTGCCTCCAATGCTTCAAGGCTTGAACCACTGCATAGAATTCTTTGTCATATGACGAATACTTCTGCCGACTTTCATTTAGTTTCTCACTAAAGAATGCCACTGGTCTGTCCTCTTGACTGAGTACAGTGCCAATAGTTGTCCCGCTTGCATCACACCGAACCTGAAAAGGTTTGCTAAAATCGGGCAACCTCAAGATTGGCCTCTCTGTTATTTTCAGCTTCAGAAGTTGGAAACTGTCTTCTGCCGCCTTAGTCCAGCAAAAAGGTTGGCTGGCCTTTTTGATGGTCTCTAGCATTGGCGCGCAAATTTCACTAAAATTCTTAATGAACTTTCTATAAAAACTTGCTAAACCGTGAAAGCTACGTACCTCGAATAAATTCTTTGGTGACGACCAACTTATGATTGCTGTAATCTTCTCTGGGTCCATTTTCAACTCATTCTCTGCCACTACAAATCCCAGATAAATTAACTCCTTCTGCAAGAAAGTGCATTTCTTCAAATTTATCAGCAGTTTGTTCTGCTGCAGCTTCTCGAATACTCTTCGAATATGTTGAAGGTGCTCTCTTTTCGTCTTGCTAAAAATTAAAATATCGTCCAGATAGACTATCACGAATTTTCCAATAAATTCCTTTAACATTTCATTCATTAGTCTCATAAAAGTACTTAGAGCGTTACTCAACCCAAATGGCATAACCAGCCATTCGTACAGTCCTTCGTTGGTCTTGAAGGCTGTCTTCCATTCGTCTTCTTCTCTAATTCTGATCTGATGGTACCCACTTTTCAGATCTATTTTTGTAAAATATGCTGCCCCACTAAGACAGTCCATCATGTCATCCATTCTAGGCAAGGGAAACCTGTATCGAATGGTGATCTTGTTTATAGCCCGCGAATCTGTGCACATTCGCCATTCTCCACCCTTCTTGGGCGCTAGGACTATAGGTACTGCACAGGGGCTTAAACTCTCTCTGATCAGTCCCTTATCTAACAACTCCTACACTTGTTTGCGTACTTCTTCATTGTCCTTTGGACTCATTCTGTACGCTGCCTTGTTTGGAAAGCTTGCTCCTGGTATAAAATCAATGTGGTGGCTGATGCTCCTTTTAGGAGGCAACTTATCAGGTAACTCATGAGCCACAATGTCTTGAAATTATTCTAACAACTCTCGTATTTCTTTGGGAAATTATGATTTCTCTAAGTTCAATAATACTGGCTTCATCCTCCTCACAATTGCAAAATTAATTTCATTTTCCTCAACCTGTTTTCCTCCCATTAATAACGCTTTTGTTCCACTTGATTCTGCTGAATCTTCCTCTTTGATGGGTACAAGTGTGTGTTTGACCCCATCCTTCGTAAACTTATAACAATTAGTTTTCCCATCGTGTGTCACCTTCCTGTCATACTGCCATGGTCTTCCGAGCAGTATGTGGCACACGTCCATTGGCATAATATCACAGACCACTGTATCGTGGAACTTGCCAATGCGAAACTCTACCTCGCATTGTTCATCAACTAACAGTTGGTGGCCTTTCTGCAGCCACGACACCTTGTAAGGTGTGGGGTGTTTCAACCGTTTCAACCCCAGTTTTTCCACCATCTTAGTGGCAACCAAGTTATCCGAACTCCCGCTGTCTATTATCACCTTGCAGCATTTCCCATGCGATTTACAGACTGTCCGAAACAGTGACTTCCGCTGTGTTGGTTCAGCCACTTCCTTGGTTGGCTTTAACAGTACTTTATTCAAAATCAACGCTTCTCCCATTTCTGCCATGTCTTCCACCTCCCGTGGTTGTGCTTCAGCTTCTTCAGGCTGGATCATAAATGTTCCCCTCTGACCTGTCTGCTCAACTTCTGGACATTCAAAGGATCGATGCCCCCATTTTTGACACCTGTAGCACTAGAAACTAGTCCCTCTTCCGCGGCCATTCCCTCGTCCTCGCTGATATGACCGACCTCCTCTGGTGCTATCTCCTTTGTCTGTTGTCCCTGAAGTTTTTGAGCTGCTACCTTCTTCGCTGTTCGCAGCACTCTTTCCTCTGCCGTAGGACTGTCCTCATCCTCTACCATTCCCTCTTCCTCTCCTGTTATTCTGTTTCCGATCCTCAGCCTTCACAGCACTCTGAAAGGCTTCTTCAATACTTCGGGGAGAAAGAATTCTAATTTCATCCAGAATTTCCATCCTCAAGCCATTGACATACCTCGCTGTTTTTTCTGGAGTTTCATCCATGTAACCAGCACGTAGATTTACCCGGTAGAACTCTTCCGTATACTCTTTGATAGTCATACCCTTCTGTCTCAAATTCTGTACTCGCCGACATAGTTCAACCTGGTAATCTTTCGGCAGAAATCTGCCTTTCAATTTTGCTACCATTCTTGACCATTTTCGTATGGGTAATTTGTTCAGTCTTTTTCTGTCTGCTTGGACATTATCCCACCACAAGAGGGCATGTCCCTTTAACTTAGTAGCAGCGAACTTGACTCTCTTATCCTCCTTAACTTCCTCATTTTCGAAATATTTATCTAGTTCGCTTATCCAATCCAATAGGATATCAGCAGACAGACTGCCATCGTAATTAGAAATCTCTGTTTTGGGTTTGCTGCTGGCCAATAAAATTGAACGCAGCAGTCTCAATTCTGGAGCTTCTTCATCAGACCCATCTGTAGCAGCTACCGCTTCTTCCTCACTGTCATCTCCCAGTTCCGGGTCTCTTCGCCTACCCGCTTCCACTGCTTCCAAGCGAGCTGTAAGAACTCTAATATGTTCCCTCAATCCTTCATCTGCTCCCCTACGTGCACCTCTTCCACGTCCTCGTCTTGGTGCTTTCCCTTCTGCCATCTCCCTCTATATATATATAAAAAAACTGCTTTGATACCAATTGATGTGGCCAGCCCACGTGGTCCCGTACTACCCTAACTTACGTGGACCTACACTACTAATTAGACACAGATATTATGTGATTGCAATTGATTTTTGGTTGTTGATTGTTAATCAATACGCGGTACCTTGCCTTGTCTCTGTGCACGACACTTGTCCTCCTCGAAGTTACCAAACCCTGATTCACTTAACTCCCTTTTCACTGCCGGTTCGCGCCTATTCGGTCATTTTCACCCCGTCACTTTGTTCTCTGTGGTCTCGCTCTAGTATTCGGCTCCGCCTCTGGTTTTTTTCGGCCTGTGGTGATACACTGTTGAACTTCCGCTAGTTTTATGGGAAAACAATGTTGTTTAACTTTGTCAACTCGTCGGTGTATTCGCTTCAGGACTTATTGGTGAGTTATGGTTTCTCCACTGTGCATTCAGCTCGTTTTCGTGACTGTGTGAGCATTACTGGTTTTTACTCCTGTACATACTGTCTGTTCTGGTCATTTTTGTGAATTCGTGGTGAATGCTGGTAGTGAAGGTTATCTGGTTTGCTCAGTTGACAAATGCGCGGTTCGATGGTCCTCAACCTGGGCCTTCTCCGGCGCTCGGCTTCTGTAACTCAAGTATTTATTTGTTCCTTGCTATATTTCTTGATTTTCTGGTTGTGCTGGAACTAATGTTCCGCAGCCCCTCTGTGGTCAGGGTTAATGCTTCGGTTCTGCGAGCTTATGGGTTCGGTTCACTTCAGGTATGGGCTATTCTCCTCAGCCATATGCAGGATTTTGTTTTCTATTAATTTCTTTACAGCTTCGTGATGTCGTTTGCTGGTGCGAGGGTTTTGATTAGTTACAAACCCTAACCTCAATCTTCTGTTGTGGTTGCAGGTGACCGGTTCTGTGACTTCGCAAGGGTTTCGGTCGATACCTCCCGGGTAGCTCTGTTCTTATTTGAATTTCTTACCGTGGCTCTTCATCTTAGCTGTATTTACTTGCACCTGTTGTTTGTATATTAGATAGCTGTCGAGTCTGGGTGTTTGTGTTAGCTCCAACCCGTAGCCGTAGTTTGGAGGGTTTCTGTGATTTTCTTTTTTATTTGGTGGCCCGGTTCAACGAACCCTCGTTGCACAGTCCTTTCATGTAATTTTGAGTTCTATAGACTTACAATGTAATATACAGTGGCATGTAAACGTATTTAAGTTTGGTTCTGGTGCTTACCCGGTTTCAACTGTGGACTGTAGCGTCCTTCGATATTATTTGTTTCTTCTCGCCTTGTGCTCACTCTCGGTCTCGGCTAGTCGTTAGACTCTTGGGGTTCATAAAACTCTGTTACTGTATTTGCCTGCGATGAAATTAATGTACAATAATACGTATATAAATTCTGTTACAGAGGACATAAATATTGCAATCGTTTGTTTATTTGTGCACTGAATTTAGATGAAGGAAATTGAATGTATTTCTCTTATTCTCTTTCAAATGCTTCGCTGCTGAACCCTTCTGGGTTATTTTGTTTATCCTTTTATACAATAGTTTCAGGCAGTTAGGTAACTGCTGTTAGTTATTCCATTACAGTTTGCCTGGCAGTTACTATAGACTTGCTTTACTTAACTATTTGTTTGTTTACTTTGTCTCCTTTGTACCATAAGGGTTTGCTGTTTACATTGCCTATTGATATTAATCTAATTTTAACAACTCTAACTAAGACCTGTTACTACAGTTAAAATACAATAAATAGAAATTAAGCTAACAGAATCTAATGCTGTAGTTGACCATGGAAGAAATTAAATAAAAACATAAGAACTCTGATAGGCTTGCTGTCCATTTGTCGAACTGTTCATCTTTCCCAATCTTCTTCAGAAAATTTGTCCGCCCTCTCTCAGTCTTCACCCTGTCGACCAGATGCTCCTGCATCACTATTTGTATATTTATTATCTTAATAAAAACATGTTATATAATAGTTATTAGATTTAACATTGTTAAGTAATCGTTGTTACAATTCACCCAAGGAAATGTAATAATATTAATAGGAGATTTGAGTCTATGCAAAGAATAATTCATACTTCACTATGCCTTAAATGCTTTTATTGCTAATATTTTAGTATTAAATAATCTTTATTTACTATTTGCAACAACAAGGAGGCAAGTGGTGGACCCATACAATATTAATGGTAATATTTTAATAATAAATAATACATATTTCTGTATTTGCGAATATCTTGCATGATTGAGCAAACATTTTGTTTATGGCTATGTTTGAGAAATTAAGTACCTGTGGAAGTGTGGAGGGAGTCCATTGTGTGGTATAAGTTTTCATTGTGCAGATGTCCACACTTACTTCGCACTAAAGGATTTTATTGCTAATATTTCAATATTAAATAATCCATAATAGTCATGCGCAACAACATTGAGACAAATAATGACCGATATGGTATTACATGTAATATTTTAATTATAAATAATGCATATTTATGTATTTTTGAATATCACTAATCAATTGATTTAAGGTTGTGCAAAGCGGAGACAAAATTCTACACAATGAAAATACGAATTGTTTTAAAAGTTTCAGATTGTTCTGCCACACGTAGTGGCATAAGGAAACATAATAATATTAATTAAAGAATTGTTTAGCCCTCGTCCTCGGGCCTATGCAAAGAACTTGCAACCACATCAATTCTCACATCATTGAACATAAGCTTTGTTTATGGTTATTTTTTCTGAAGATAGGCACATGTGCAGAAATGCAAAGAAAGTCCATTGTGTAGAGAAAGTTTTCAAGCTTTCATTGTGCGGATCTCCACAGTCCGCATAATCTACTAATATCAAATTGCACATGTACTAACTCTAAAAGAGTTAAAACACATTATAATTAAAATATCCTTTAACACATCCTTCAATTTGCACAAATTCAAAGCATAGTAAAAGCTTCGCACAAGGAAACATGAGAGTATTTCATACATTGTATAGTTTTGCACACATAGACCAAACTTTTCATGGCACTAATTGCTGCTCAAGTGAGTCACTCATAGCTTGATTCACATATTCATTTTACTAGTCCATACTATATTATTGGTAATATTTTAATTATAAATAATGCATATCTCCATATTTCTGAATATCACTAGTCAACTGAGTAAAGGTTGTGGAGAGTGCAGACAATATTTTGTATAACAAAAATCTGAATTGTTCTCAAAGCCTTGGATCATTCTCTTACACGTAGCCACAAAAGGAAACACAATAATATTAATTGCATATTTGTTTAGCCCCCCTATCCCCTCCCTGCTCGATCCTATGCAAATAACCTACCACTGCCTCAATTCTTGCATTATTGAGAAGAAGCTTGGTTTATCGTTAGTTTTCTGAATTTAGGCACATGTGTGGAAGTGCAAAGAAAGCTTTGAAGCTTCATCGTGTGGATGAAACTTTCAAGCTTTCATTGTGTGGATCTCTGCACTCTGCATTAAAGGATTTTATTGCTAATATTTTAGTATTAAATAATCCATATTTGTTGTCACAGTAACACTGAGGCAAGTGGTGGACTCATAGAATATTTTAATTAGAAATCATACATCTCTCTGTATTCCAAATATTAGTAGTTAATTGAGTAAAGGTTGTGTGAGGTGTGGACAAAATTTTGTACAATGAAAGATTTTGGCACAATGAAATATTTTCACACAAACATCTTTGCATAAGTATTATAAGCTTTGTCTATGGTTATTTTTGTGAAATTAGACATATGTACGAGAGTCTAGAGGAAGCCCATTATGTGGAGGAAGCTTTCAAGTTTCCGTTGTGTGGGCATTCCCGCTTCACACTAAAGACTTTGCTAATTAATTGATTAAATGTTGTGTTCTCATAATGAAAGATACATTTTTATGTAATTGGAACATATGAAATAACATAATAATATTAATTGGAGATTTGTTCAGCCCCCCACTACCCGACCCACCCGGGCTTATTCTAAGAACTTGCAACCACTTCAATTCTCACATCATTGAGCATAATCCTTTTTTATGGTTATCTTTCTAAAATTAGGTACATGTGTAAAAGTGTAGAGTAAAACTCTTAAGTTTCATGGTGAAGATCTCTGCATTTTGCACTAAAGGCTTTTATTTCTAATATTTTAATATTAAATAATTCATGTTTGTTGTTAGCAATAACACTGAGGCAAATGATGAACCCATACGATATTATTGGTAATATTTTAATTATAAATAATGCATCTCTTGGTATTTCGAATATCATTAGTCAATTGAGTAAAGGTTGTTCAGAGTGCAAATACAATTTTGTATAATGAAATCTCTTCGCATAATGAAATATTTTCACAGAAATTCTTAGCTTAAGAATTCTAACTTTTGTTTATGGTTAATTTTGCACATGGTGTGGAAAAAGATTTCAAGATTCCGTTGTGTGGGCTTCCGCACTCCTCACTAAAGGTTTTGCGAATTAATTGATTAAACATTGTGCTCTCATAATCAAATATGTACTTTTATGTAATATACAAATGTGAAATATCATTAGATCACAAATTAAATATATGAAGTTCCTTCTACACCTTACATTTATTTTCTCATATTGTGCATAGCTAAATCCACAAAAGTATTAAATGGAAAATAGTTTAAGATTAATTTTCCCTTTATACCCCTATTGTTGCTCATAATCCCCGTCTTCTGCACTATAAAAACTTTGCACAAGGAAATATTCATACAAGGTAACATAATAGTAGTAATTCGAAATTATGTGTATCATCTTTGATTTTCTTGATTATTTGGTAGTCCATATTAATGACATTATTAGCAAGTGCGAAAGAGGTTAAAGTTTATGGAGAACAAAACCCTATGCATAAGCATTGTAATATTGGTTTATGGTTGTTTTTGTGAAATTAGGCACATGTACTAATTATGCATCGACATTGTACATATTGCAAATTAAAGTTATAGAGTTCCTTCTAGTGAGATGACAAAGCTATGAATTTTGCGTTACTAGGATTTTCTCATTCACACTTGGCTCTCTAAAATGATTTCCTCTTATTGGAACTAACCCATTCTCTTAGGATAAACACTTTTTGGTCTGTCATTGAAGTAGAATGGTTAAACCTGCACATCAATCGTCGTATCGACATTTTTCATTATGTTATTCGATAGTAAGTGAACTTCTTGGTGATGAACCACATTTTTCATGTCAACCGTTGAAGCGAATTTGTAAGCATATAGTCAGGGATTAGAGCCATAAGTTGTGAAGTTTATTAGCAAGTGTGGCATAGGTTGAAGTTTATGGAGTGAGAACAAAAATCTGTACAATGAAATCTCTTTATACAATGATATCTTTTCGCACGAAATTTTTGCATAATGAAAGATTTCCATGGAAGTGCAGAGAATAGTGATTTTCCCACGCCACTACATAGTGCACTATATATAGAGCTTTTCTCTGAACACGTGTGTGAGTGCAAAACTTTTTTGAGTGCAGAGAGTGAGTGTGGAAAAGTTCAAAGCTAACATACAATTTTGCACAATCAGCTTCTATGCACTTCATAACCACTATACAAATTCAATTTTCATTTATCAAATTTAATATCACATATTGTATTGGCTATTTGTGCATTTTAACATAAGTGTTTATAACATGTTTTATTACGTAATTATTATAATGATAACAAGTAATTGGAAACATTTAGTACTAGAGCATATGAGAAAGGAAAAGTGTGTTATATGCAAAATCTTTGTCGAGACGATAATGTTTATGAAGATGCGAAAACTTGGAAATCACACTTAGCATTGAAGAATTAATTAATTATTAGCATTTATATTAATATCTATTCAAAAAATCGATACACAATTACGTTATCCTTGAAGTGTTTAATAACATCTATTATGATGCATTGTGTAATGATTACTGGTTTCAAACATATCAATAAAATCATATCTATTGATATTATAAATACTTCCTTCGATATTTATTTGGTGAATTGAAGAATGTATAGTGGTTTTAAAAAAGTGGCGTTGGTTAGATATGTTACTAGTGATCAATAGTTTGTATCTACATGTGATCAGTTAGAAATGTTAGTCATAAATGAAGGATATGTGGAGGAACTACAATTTATGTATTAGGAAAATTGAATCTATTTCGAAGGATATTTATTAACTAAATAGTTGGAGACTCATTTCTATTATGTCGTGCCTATATGAAAGTGAAACATGGAAATGGATGGTACTATCCAGTTATAGCTTTCTGGTGAAGTTCAGTTAGGCTGTCAAAGTGCATAGTTTCCAATCAACGTCTATAATACTTTTGGAATGCTAGTTTTTAGCTAAACACAAAATGACAAAAACCATGTGAAGTTATAAACTGTTACCTAATTCACTTATTTTAGTGAAAAAATTTAATTTAATATTTGAATAACGTGACAAAGGCAATAAGGAATCCGAGTCATGAATTTACATCTAAGATCTAAACTCACTTTATCTTCCACAAAGTAAAATCTAGCCGATAGCAAGGCGAGTTTACATAGTACATGTGTTGGTTTAATGAATAAATAC
The DNA here is from genome assembly GCA_000404065.3 of Pinus taeda. Classification (NCBI taxonomy): domain Eukaryota; kingdom Viridiplantae; phylum Streptophyta; class Pinopsida; order Pinales; family Pinaceae; genus Pinus; species Pinus taeda. The sequence goes on along the minus strand of APFE031254976.1, from coordinate 13,876 downwards.
AGAAAATACTTTTATGTATTGTTAGAAGAGATTTACTTAATCAAAATAGAATGCGCTTTAGGATATCAAATAAAATAAAATCTCGATATCGATTAATAAAGCATGTAAAACATATCAATCATGAAACATAATTGTATCAATTAGACTATGTCAAATTGGAATTTAAGTAAAAAGTGTATGATCTAAAATAGCATATTTCACATTCGTCTTTTCTAATTAAAGATCAACAAAATCAGTACTAGTCATATTGATGATGATCATTGGTTAATAAATACCATTAAAATCAATAGTATTTAAATTTTGTTTCAGAACTTAGATGTCAATTCATGATTTGGATGATTTATTAGCTTTGACGCATTATATGTAGGCCTATTACCTGTCAAAGTAATTTGTTAATCTTCATTTTTTTTCTAGACTCATTAGTAAGTTATAGGCAATGGACTTGCTTTGTTGTTCTGAAACTGTTGTGTTTTTAGATTTTTCTTTATAATTTGTCTATTGTTTTTTGAATTTGTTACTAACAATGAAAAACTGGCCCAAATAAAAAATAGAAAAATCACAAAGGAAGATGTATATATAGAAAGCCAATATATCTTAATTCTCAACCAAGATATAATAATGATTAGTCAAGATAGTTTAATGCTAATGGATAAAATACTGGAGCTTCAACAAATGCTTAAATAATTTAAAGATAGACTAGATGTCGTAAGAAAGTTGCCAGAAGAGCTCTTGCAAAACATGAACAAAGAAATCAAAACTCCATTATGACAATATAATTACTAGAAGCATTAATGTCCAAAAACAATGGTTAATTAGTAAAGAAATTTTTACCAATTTTTGTTATTTGCTAAAACAATTTTGAAATTTAGTATATGACATAGGCTATGTATTGTAATATTATCGACATGGTTAAAAAAAAAAAAACTTATTTAACTATTCTAGATTACATACGTCTGTATAGATGCAACATATTTGATAAGTTGTATCATAATCTTTCTTATTCGATTTATAAATTTGTTTCAACTCTATATGAAAATGATTTATTTAGATATATGTTTAAATCTTAAATGAAATAGCTTTTAATATAAATAAGACTAGATTTGTCGACACTGTAAAAAAAGAAAAATGTGATTGTAAAGTCCATTAATTAATAACACTGTCACCATAAATCAATAAAACAATGTAAGAAACAAGACTGCAAGAAATAAAACAAGACATAACATAGTAATAAACATATAGTCCAAACAAAATAGGTGATTTAAATACATTCATGTACAATGTTATACTAAAATTCATGTTTGCATTGCTAATCTTATTCTTATAAGTATAGTATATTGATTGACAATGTGAAATCAAATCCCAATCATCAAGTAAAATGAAAGAGTTATTCGACAAAAATGCAATTATTGAGCCAAAAACTTCAAGGCAGTGTTACGATGCTTAACAATGCAAGCAACAAGAACTTTATCATTACCAGATTGCTCAAGAATATAAACAAAGAATCTAATCAGTGTATACATATAACTATTTTTTGATGGTTTATTGTAAATGTGCCATGTGTCTCGAAATTGAGAAAATTTCAATAACATCTGATTTGTCTACACAATATTGCTCATAGGAAATTTGTGGTAGTGCAGGTAATACCTTTTCGAGTTCCATGCCCATTAGAACACACTATATTTTAGTCATGTCATTTGCATGTATGATGTAGTTTAACCAATGAGAATAAAGGAAATAAGAGTCCAACTTGCAAGGGATGCAGTAAAGCATAGTTTTATTCATAGTTCTAGCACTTGTACTTGGAGTACTGCATTTCACACAAACAATCTCGAATGGATTCAAATATGCAGTAATCTCTGTTAGATATCATTGGAAGTACTGTAAAATTGATATATAAAACAAAGACTTAGTAACATGAAATAAAATGTCTTTTAATTTATTGTTCTTTAACTATGTCTATATAATCAATATAATATAGTTTACCGTGCATATTCCACTCGGCAAGGAAATGAAGTTTCTTAAATTTTGAGCTTTTTTCCTATTTTCAATGGACATATAAATGTCAATTATTAAATTCAGAAAACTCTTTCTTTTTCCAACTATTTGTTTTAAGAAGATTAATAGATTTTTTTTTTTAAATTCCCTTTAAATTGAAGCACATGTCGAAACAAAATTTAAACACATGTCGAAACAAATTTATCATGTGCTTAAACCTATTACATAGGCAACATTTGTAAAAAAAAACATGAAAACCGTATAGCATATGGACAATAACTTATATAGACCTACGCACATGTATCTTCTTTTCTATTTGAATGGAAGTTTTGTTTTCATGGAAAAAAATGATGTACAATAACTTTGTAACACTAAAACAATTAAATAAATTAAATCTTATTGTTTCCCTGTCCTTGTTCCAAATCTTTTTACTTCATTGATGTATTTAGAATTGTTATTTGTGAACCAACGTTCAACTGTTTCCCATCGTTTAAACAGTGCAACATGCAAAATTAACCGCCAATGTGACACTTCGTTGTATCATTTGGAACCACACGCTATTCACAACCATTTGCGATAACGGTCTCATGCCAAGTTCAATCGTCATTGACCACATCCATTACATTGGTTGGCCCCCACCATTGGTTATAGCCATAGGTCCATTGTTTTGTATATTTGGGTAGAACATACATTATGTGGTTCGAATAATTTACTTAATTGCCCCAATGGCTTAATTATATATTTCAATATGTCGACTTATGGTTTTAAATAGCTCAAGTTTTATGGTATATGGTTACTATAATAAACTTTTTTTGGTTTTAATATAATAACATTATTATTATTATTATTAATAATATAATCAATAAATAAATAATTAAATAAATATAACTTTTTTTGTTATTATATAATATAATATTATTTATATTATATATATATATATATTAATTATTTTTGGTTATTATATATATTATATATATCTATATATATTTAATATTTTGCTTTGAATATAATTTTTTGTTATTTATATATATAATAACTGCTTTGTTATTTTTTATATATATTAATTATTTTTGGTTATTATAATATATAATAATATATATATATATTTAATATTTTGCTTTGTCATTTGTGCATGGTTAGAAGACTAATACTGAAGTGCTTGTGTCAATAGCTTATTGGTTATTCAGTTGCCACATATGAAAATTGGGTCCCACATCCTTACGACTTGTAAATTTTTAATGGTCAGAACAACTCTAGTTGAGGTGTCATTTGTGTTGTTGGGTTCGTAATGATGAACAATATGATTTGTTATTAATATTGTTGAGATCCGAGAACTTTGAAATTTGAGTCTTTCCAAAGCCACTTGGATCATTCTCGTTCTACATTCCTGTTTACGTTACTGAAATCAAAATAGCAACAATTGTGGTAATTGGAAATGCATCATCATTATGTGAAAAATTTACAATCGTCATAGTTGGAAAGAATCACTACTTTGCACAAACAAGACACATGTTTTCTACACTACTAAAACTATTTAGACCAAGTTTTTTTTAGAATCCCTACTATCGTATTTACGCTTTGGAATTATTTCAAAATATCTAATAGAAACAACAAAATTTGGATTAAGCTTTGACTCATGTTACTAGATTAACTGTGTTGACACAAGGAATGTTATTATATTTTCCGCTTTCTTATTTGTTAAGTCTATACAGGGTATTTCTTTTATCTTGTTTAATTTGTCCAAAAAAGTCTGACATGTAACCAAGACAATGTCATAAAAATCCTCCGAGTTATGTTGTTACTGATATCTTTGATCAACAATGGCATATAATCGATTTTGCTTTGCCTAGTCATGAGCATTAAATTGAAATAAATTTAAAAAAAGAACAAATGGACAGAAAAGAAATTTGATACATAGTTAATTAAACATGCCCAAAATTACCTATTTACTTTTATTTCTTCGCTAATTTATGTTGCTTTGATTTTTGTCTATTGCGATATATATTTCTCTAGCACTGTTGATTGCTACCTCTACACTCTTGTCCATCTCTACTCTGAAATCGTTCGGATTTGATATGAGTTAGATCAAATATACAAAAATAAGAAAAATAAAAGGTTCTAATTTCATAGCATGAAAGTAATTCAAATGTAAGAACTGTACAAAAACAACACATCTTCTGTAAACATATTTAGTATTACCAAATTATGCAGTATTTGAATTTTGTACATCATTGTTGCAGGATTGTACTGTATATTGTATAGATAGTCAAAGTACTCACATATAGAACAAACAATCCATTTTTTACTTGTCATAAATGTTACACGTTTTGCACTTTCACTCGAAATGAGCTTGCATAGATAATCCCTTACAATGTGCAACAACCAGAACAATATTGTACAACCTAGATGAGGATTATATTTGTAACGTGTTCATCCAAAAAGTAATTTAACATGCATTCGTAACATGCATGCTAAAAGGATTGCATGATTAACACCTGCAGATGCTTCTATGGAAAACATAACCAAAATTAGTGGTTATAATTGTCATGCTACCTTATAAATGTTGAACATACGTATTAGATAGTCAAAGAAGTTCTACATGTAGATAGAAAAATTATAGTAAAAAATAATCGACAGTCAACGAAATTTGAGGCGAGTGTTATAGTTTCCAATGAAGCAGGAAGTTTTCAACACATTTTGTTCAAGAAAAAATTGTTATTAATAATAATAAAACATCAACAATTAACTAAATTTGATCCAATGCATCATTGTACAATGTGAAGGAGACCGCTCTTCGAAATTATTATTATTATTATTATTGTTGATGGAAAAGACTTATAAGTGAAGAAATATGTGGAAATAGATTTGAAATATTAACTCAATGTGAGATATGGGAAAATGAGACAAAACCATCCCCCCTCTCCCCCCTTCCCTTATGGCACATGATGAGAACTCATAACAAGAAAAACTTTAAAAAATGAAACATACTAAAAATGACCAAAGATCGCTAGTTCAAAGTAGATTATATTGAACCTTAATACTGGTTTACAATTTCTAAAAACTAAGCAAAATCAAAGCTACATGAAAAAATCATAGCTATTTTGTTTAATAAGTAGGACAACTATGTTAGAAAGACTATACAAGAAAGATCGGGAAGAAATATGAAAAAGTAGCTTTCAAATATTAATATAATATGAAATATGAGAAAATGAAGAAAAAGTTAAGAGACACAATTAGAGAGAATAGTTCCCTATGCATCCTGGATCTCCTGCACATACCCCCTACTCCATACATTCTTGAGTCCATAGATATTCATAGCGCTATGCAAATGGTCTTCTACACGACTAAATTTGTAAAAGTATGAAATGTAAAAGAGTTAAATTAATTTCGTCTCCTTTAATTTTTATTGTCACATTATACAACACTTTTTTCTTGCTATATCTTTTATCTGCTTTGTAGCATGATTTGTTGTATACATAAAATCACACAAAAATGTATACAGACATAAGAAACATCACACCTCAATGTTTCTGTTGCCTCTTTTGCAAAACTATTGTTCCGCACAAAAGAGGAAGTTCATTTAATATTTCATAAACTTCCAAATAAGAGTGTCGTCATTCCATTTCTGACGAGAATTAGCAAATGTAAACATTTCAACAACCTTGCATCAATGTTTCATGAATAGTTCTTCACAATTACTTCCTTCTTTCAAAGTCTTGTCACTCTAAAAATTGTACCATTTTCATCAATTATGTTATTATAAATATAACCATAAACAAAACGTACACTGCTTATGAAGAGGGTTTTATGTGAAAATATTTCATTGTGTGGAGAGCTTTCATTGTACATAGTTTTTTTCGCACTCCGGATAAACTTTACTTAGTTGGGTAGCAATATTCAAAATATAGAGATATGGATTATTCATTATTAAAATAACACCAATAATATTGTATGGATCCACTGCTTACCTTGATATTATTGTGAATAACAATGTTATGGTTATTTATGTTTAATTAAACACACTTCATTTTTTTCTATTAGTAGATTGTGTAAAGTGCAAAGCAATAACATAATAGTGCCACTGTTAGAGCACTAACCAATGGAATGACCACTCAGAAAGTTATATTATTATTATTATTTTATTATTTTTTTAATTAATTAATTAATTAATTTATTTTTAATTTTAACATCAATTTTCAAGAAATGAAAAATAAAAGAAAATAAATTTCCCTCCACCTGGGGAATTATGTCCCATTAGAGCTTCCTAGCCAATAGAAAATTAGAATTAACATCTCCTGAAAATTAGAAAATTAGGTTAAAATTGCAAAAGATAACGAAATAATGCAGAGTCAATGCACTTTGACTGCGAGGAAAATGCTCAAGTCCCTAGCGAGGCAAGGAAAAAAGTTTTAAATGAAAAATAATTTAAAATTAATTTCATTTATGTAGAATAAAGTTCCATTTACACCTCCATTCTCCTGCACATTCCCATTTCTCCGCATAGTAAAAGCTCTGCACAAGGGAAGCTTCACACAAGCAAGCTCTGCATAATGAAACATAATAATGATAGATTAACATTAATAATTTAACGTTAATTTCATCCATACTGAATAAAGTTCCCTATGAACCCCCCGTTCCCCCGCACATACCCTACCCTCCGCATAGTAAACGCTCCACACAATGAAACATAATAATATTCATTCATACATCCTTCATTCCAAAAATATTCATATCACTATAAAGTCACAGCTCTACGCAACTACTCTCATTAGCAGTAGATGCAGGGACTATGTTGTCAATGTGTAATACAATTCCCTCTCTGCACAATGAAACATAATAATAGCATATTAACATTAATTTCCCTATGCACCTCCATTGTCCCACAAATACCTCATCCTCCATGCAATAAAAGCTCAACACAAGGAAAAATTTCAACATTAATTTTTTCCATGAGAAATAAAGATCCCTATGCACCCCCATTCTCCCGCATATACCCCATCCTCCACATAGTGAAACCTCCGCACAATGAAACATAATAATATTAATTCAAAATTTGTTCATAGTTAATTAAAGTAATAGATTGTGGGGAATGTAGATGTTCGTACAATGAAACCTTGAAATATTCTTCCACATAATGGACTTCCTCTGTAGTCTTACACATATGCATTTGTATTAATATTTCAACAACCTTTCGTCAATGTTTCCTCAACAATTCTTCACGGCTACTTCCTACTTTGAAGGTCTTGTTACTTTACAACTTGTTCTGTTTTCATCGATTCAAATACTACAAACATAACCATAAACAAAGCTTACACTGCTTATACAAAAAGTTTTATGTGAAAATATTTCATTATGCAGAGTGATTTCATTGTACAAAGTTGTGTCTGCATTGTGCACAAACTTTACTCAATTAGCTAGCAATATTCAGAATATAGAGATATGGATTATGTATTGTTAAGATATTACCAATAATATTATATCGGTCCATCAATTACCTTGGTCTTATTTTGAATAACGATGTTATGGTTATCTTTATTTAATTAGGCATCCTTCATTTTTTTATATTAGTAGATTATGCAGAGTGTGGATGTCTAGAGAATGAAATCTTGAAAATGTCTTCATTAGTCCTACCCAAGACTAGTGGTTATTTTATTATTAATAGATAGTGTGGAATGTAGAAGTATGTATAATGAAAGCTTCTTCTACATAATGGACTTCCTGCACAATCTCACACATATGAATTTGTATTAATTTTAAAAATACATGGTAATATTGATATTTTAATGGTTTGAAAATCATGCTTTCGTATTTGATATCTTAATGTTGTGAAATAATGGAATAAATAATAATGCTCATTAATATTAATGAAAAGTGAATTCTAATTGGAAAATTAATATATAGATTAGTTTAAATTTTAAATGTATATTGAAATTAATATATAAGATAATTAGTTTTAATTTTGATACATTAATTTAAATTTTAATGATTTCAAATAATGAATGTGGTAGTCTACAAAATGAAAGCCTCACTTTTCTTCAACTTCTCCTTTGTTGCATTTCCTTATTGTGACTTGAGAGATATTTTACGGTTTCTATCCTTCTTGAGCAAACTTTGTTGATGATTTCCAAGTTGTGCACCTTCTTGTTATTTATATGAGCCAAGTGATCATGTCATGCAAACGCACATGTCATCATGTATTGCACGTCACCCTGTGGCTTACTTCACTAAACTCATGCTTGCTTGTTCGACACATCATCTTGACTACTGCTCATATCGCCCAGTCACGACCACTGTACATCTCACCCAATCTGTGGGTGCCATATGTATGTTGTGAGCACCCTCCACTAGACTTCATTTGATATTAGATACTAAGGTTGCAATGCAGAAACACAAAAAATATTTTCCTTGTAAAGAGTGTGGAAGTTAAATCAAATTTTATTATCTCTGCATGTAGATCTTGTTAAAACGTTCACACATAGAGCCCCTCATCAATATGTCTTGGAGACTAAGGCTATTTTTATTTTTTCCAAGAACACAATACACTAAATGGAAGTTTAAAAGTCCATACAATTTTCAAGAAATGTTGTTACGACGAATCAATGAGATCATTACCTTTTTTTGTTCATGTGATGTATTCCAATATGGATTTTCATGAAATAATCTATTTCTCGTTGGTTTTGATTATGCCATTGGTTATGCTACCATGTGAATATATTGCTATGTAGAAATATAGGCCAATCACGTCCGCATTATACGAGCTAGGAGTTTCAATAGGCTACAGTTGATTTCATGAAAAAATTTTCTACACTTGTGCACAACTTTGGTTGCATGAAAATTTCGCTATGTGAAAATCTCCACACAAGAAATACTCCACACACAGCTTGTTTGAACAAGCAATAATCCGTACACTACTTATCCCTCTTGAGAAAACTTGATAATCCTGATAAATGCAATTAACTTTTGTTTTTTAATTCTGAATTCGATAGTGTTATTCACACTATCAACAAGGTTTAATTGGGAAAGTAATTCAATATATACAAAAAATGCATATCACCTAGCAGTGTTGTCCAATGTGGTGACAAGTTCCAGGTGTTGTGAGTCAATTTTTTTATTGTATGAAGAGCTCATGTTGTTTTTATTATGTCCACATATATATTTTGTCAACACCTTCACACATGATACATGTATCCACTCAACAATATGTCTTAGAATTATAGGAGAATGTGGAGATGCAGAAGCTTTAATTGTGTGATGAGACATTCAATTTTTTTTTATTGTACGAAGTGCAGATGGAAAACAAACTTCCTTCTACAAAGCTTTCACTATGTGCAATGCATTACCGTGTTATGGAAAAATGTGCCGAAATAAATATGTGCGGAAGAATTTTCGTTCATTGTTTATGAAATCTCTCTACACAATGAAATATCCTTGCATGATGAAAAGTCTCGGCACAAAAATTGATTGTTAATTAATTGGTTAAAGGTTGTGTAGTGCCGCATAAAATCATTCAAAATCAAATTGAAATCGAAATCACATAAAATCAATATATCAATTTCATTTCGAAATATAATAAAAAGCTTTGATTATGTATAGTAGGGAGATGCGGGAAAAGCGTAATAAAACCTTTCTTGGAGTATTACACTCTGCACAAATTTAAAGTATAAAGACAATCAAAATTATTGAAGTTTCATAGCGAACAAAACTACTTAAAAATTAAAAAACTCTTAACGACATTTCTATTTTATGTTGTTGGCATATATGTATCCATGACATAATACAAGATCTCAAAGAATAAGTCTCTAATATTAAGCAATACAATCAAAGTAACAAGAAATGTATCGAGTTTCAAATTTCAATAATCATAACTATGATTAAAATAAATAAACATAATATATATGCATACAAGATTTTATGCAAATCATCAAGAACTCTGATTCTTAGTAGAAATCACTTATATTGGTAATGAAAATTCTCAATGGCTCAGTTCATTAGCTCATTCACTATGTTATTATGGCATATTCTCTTTAACCACCTACTTCTGCATTCTGGAAAAGTAAATGTGTTTATCCCAATGGGAATTGAGAATTGGCTCCCATGAATCGTAACATGGAAAGAGGCAACCACAAAATAAAACAAGGAATAGGTGACATTAATAAAATTAACAAATCATGATTAATGAATACTAGTAAACAAAAAACATATATGTGAAGATTTAAGGACACTTAGAATATGTGAAAACATATACTCTAATTGTATCAATATTAGTTGTCTTCCACATCCATGACCTCTCGAACCAATGTCTTCAACGTAGCTTCAATAAATTATTTCATTGGACCCTTTTTAATCTCTAGCCTAACATGTTGATTGAATATCTTCTTATTGATCTCCATGGCCTCTTCTTGTAGTTGAGTAGCTAAGACATAATTATCTTCATTAATACTAACAAAGCTAGCTAGCAATTTGCTAATTTATTCTAAAGTAAAATCAGTTATATCATCAAACTATTTTGCCATTAACTCTTTTAACTTTTCCATTTAAAAATTTAATGCATCTTTTGTGATCAATTCAAAAATCGGTATGATGCATGGGCCATCTAGAACTTGAAAAATTTGTAGCACCTCTAGAAACACATCACTAATTCTATTCTTTATGCTCTTTCATTCAGAACTAATGTTTTCTAGTGTACCGATTCTTCTAGACCATCCGACTTTGATTTTCCTCATTCAATTAGAATTTGACACTTCTTTATTCTTTTTGTCCAGATCAGGCAACAATTCAAGTTGTTGACTAAAAGAAAGTAAGTCATTGTTAACAAAACATTTGTCTTCATTAATATTACTTCTCACCAAATCGAGAAATGAGTTGATTTCCTATGCTAACCATAGTAGATGAGAATTTTTTTTCCATGCATGTTCAATTTATTTCTAACCTTTGGCATATATTAGTGACAATATGGAATTTGACTACATTAAAAAGTTTCAGAGCTTTAATAGATCCATGAGATGTAATCATAGTGGGAATTTCATATCACAACGTCTATTGTGACTAGAGTCATCAACAAGGGACCCATATTTGAAGCATTTTCCAGCTCTTCTATTGTTTCTTCAGTACTAAGTTCTCTGCTTCTCGTTACTCAATAGACATTGCAAGTGCATTCGTGGTAGCTTCATGGAATCTCATAACATCATTGGCTGCAATCCCAGACATATGAACATTCATTTCTATTTTATCAATAACTTTCTTATTATGCATCCTTAACTTTTTAAGTTTAGAAGTTTTATGTCCCTATTATAGTTTGCATCTTAAAAATTGACAGAGTGATCATCGAAACTAGAAACTTCTTTTGGAATTTTCTCCATTATTTTTTTATTTTTGTTCATAGAAGTACTGACCCAATCAGATAGCGAACCGTTTTCAATTTCCACATTGATAAGTTCTTCGTTGCTTCTTGTTTTGAGGGGACTTTTGGATTTTTCCAATTCAGTAATGTGCATTTTCTATGGAATAAGTGTCTGCTGAGGATCCTTGTCATTCTCACCAGTTGATATTTCATCGTAAATCAAAATTTCACTTTCAGTATCTTTTCATTTTCTTTCACTTGAATATGAAGCTAGAGTAGTCTTAGATGTGCAAACTGAAGATTGTGCAGGTTTTCTACCTCCTTGTTTACACTTTGTTTCAGTGTCGGTGCTCACTTCTTTAGCAATTTCTCTAGTAATAATTGTCAGTTCTTTATTATTTCTTGTAGCACTATGACTCTTTTTTCTTTCATTTGCAAGTCTTGTCAACAAGCTCTCACATTTAATAGCAACTAGATGTACGATAATTCTTGCAAGGCTTCAACTTATTTTAAACTAAAACAAATCAAAGAATTCAAAACCTATGCAAGGTGGGAGTCCATCTTGCATATTACTTGTCCAATGTCAATGGAAAATAAATATTTTCTTTTCTTTTTTCTGTTCAAATTTAAATTTCCAATCGTAGTATTTACTGCAAACTTCGGCAACAAAATACCTGCATATAACAATTCTAGGAAGAAATAGTGGTTTACCTCAAAACCCATAAACTCGAATAACTGTATTATTTCCTCTTTCTCAATGTATCCCTTTTCCCTAGAGGAAAACTTGCACCTCACTAGATATTCGATGGGGCTCTTGTCTACTCATCATGCAAATAACTTGCTTTACAAAAATATATTGAATTAGACAAATATTTGAAGTAGCTTCCTGCCTCCACAAAATGTGATAACAGAACTACATTAGTCGTTTGTTAAAAATAAAGGTAGGGTTATGTGACAAGTAATTAAAGACATGATTCGAGACAAGGGCTGCTATCAAATACACCGTCATGAAGAATCTATTTCTTCTGAGCAAATTCACTAATTGAAAATCCAATTCATTAGAAATAAGATAAGCCCATACAAACACATAATTTTTTTATATGAATAATGAAGCACATGGAGAATGGATCTTGGGACACTGGATGTAGTTTCTTGGCCCATTAAATGAGCACATAACCAACAAAACTCTCAAAACGATTATTTAAACAAAGTAATACATAGAGATGAAAGATTAGAAGGAACCTCAGAAGTTGGAGAAATGAACTCTTGTATGATGTTCAGGCCACTTTCTTATGACTCTCAAAAAATATTTGGTTTTAACAAATCTAAGCACATATCTAGATTCAGTAGTTTGAATATGTGCATGAATGCCTCCAAGGTCAAAGAAATAGGAGTATTTTTTGCTACTAGCATATTTGTTCTTGTCTTTAAATCAAAATTCTATACGTACAAATAAATGATTATTTTGAAATCAAATACTTTTGGAACACATGAAACATTCACTAATCCACTAGACCAAATATTATCGCTATTATTCTCTTTCAAGGATAGATTCACATGTCATTGATACACAACCAACTACTAAAAGATTTGATCGATAATTGCAAGTGAGTTAGTCATATCAATGTAAATAAATTCTTTCCTTCCCCTTGTAACCATTTTTTGCTCCATACTTTTAAAATATTCATGAGTCAAAAACGTTTTCACCGTGCTTTAGGTATATATTTATCGATAAGCTAAACAATCATCACATGTTACTATTTTTCATGTGCAATCTCTTTTACAGGACACTCTCAATAAATAGAAATTCAAAATAACAAAGTCAGCATTTATAGGAAATTGCAGAAATAATTTGCATGGTCTAAACAAATTACAATTTTGCCTAGAAAACAGTAGAAATTCTGACATGATTTTCAAAAAACTTGACAAAGATTTTTGGAAAACCAGATTATAGTTTGCAAACTTCAAGATTTTTGGTATCAACGTGATTGTTGATAGCAGTGGATTTTTTGTGTTGTCTGTTACTATTATGTGTGTGGAATCTATTTGACAAAACATTTAGAATAAATATAAATTCAAAAATAGTAAAGATGATGTTTTCGAGAAATAGTGGAAATAATTTAACAACATATATTGAAATTCCGAAACCATTTATTCCATGTACGAAACAAATTAATTATAAATATTTTCTAATAATGACATCTAGCTTATAGGTTGTCAATAATTACATCCATTACTATATCAATGTTAGTTTACATGTAATAACATTTACGTTCCTGATTCCATGTCAATTCTTCCATTCGCCAAAATAATACTGGACCATTAATCTCATTATGCTATGTACAACATGAGGAAAGCATACTCCACACAATGTTTTTTTGTACGTAACACTACATTGTAATTTCACACCTTTTCCATTTGTAGTGCGCTCCTCGCGCATTAATTATAATTACGAAATTGCATTATTATGTGTTCAATATTGATACAAATTTAGGCACAAACTTGAAACAAAGATAAGCTTTCTCTGTATAATGAAAACTC